>OMNM01044368.1:9167-20691 GCA_900302745.1 Parablennius parvicornis
AGGCAAACATACACGTTTCCTGCTGCTGTCAACTGTGGCACATCACAGGATTGGTCGTGTGAGCACAGCGGGAGGAGATGCAGGAGATTGGGTGACTACAAATGAATCCCATCCTGCCATTTTGTCTTTTTTTTTTTTTCTTTAGTTTTTTTCTAACAGCAGCTACAAACATACAGACACCACTACAGTGTAGCAGTGGTTAAAAGAGAGACATACATGCACTCTCAAATCTTTTTTTCTCAACACAATTTAGAGTATTCAATCAATCAAACAAATTTTGTCTCTGAATAAATATATTGAAATGTACAAGGAGAACATGTACATCCAGCACATTGAATACCAGTTTACCAGCTGTAGCCACTGAGTCGCCAAACATTAAACCACTGCCAAAAGCTAAAAGAAGAAAGAAAAAAAAAGAAACTTTTGATTAACCATGCACAAAATCAAACTGATTGTTCGCTTTTCTTGACTCTTTTCGTTTATTTCCCTCACATTTTGAAAAGTTTTTTGTGGGTCAAACGTGCAGAGACATAAAACATTTTATGAGATAGTTAATCAAGTCTGATAAATGAGAGCTGTAAAACAAGACCTGACATTACGTCCAATTATCAACAAACTTCCATCAGCCGAGTTAATCATTATTAAAAGAGCTGCATTGTTCAGGACATTGGTTGAAGAGACGAAGCCATGCACTGGTAAGGTAATAATCCAGACACTGGTAGAAAGATTTACAGTGTCACGTGTTCAAAACAAAGGTGTGAAGGTGTGTTTCGGGGTTGACGTAGACATACAATTTCATAACATCTTAAGCCATACCAATCATATACATATGAGAAGCAATCTTTAATTCTAAATTTGGAGATGTCATTTATTTTGAAACATGACATTTTTTCAGATTTTTAAGATAATGTCTTTATTCTTTCAGATATCTTCTTCCAAATAACTGATTTTTCCTTTTTCCTTTATTTACACTAATTTGTTGTTTGGTTGTTTTCCTCAATTTTTCTGTATATGATTTCTACCCTGTAGTTCTGTCAATTGAAGAAAGCAAAATATTAGTTTAATTACACCACTGTTTTGAATGAACTCAAATTAATGTCACATTTCTTCCGTATTTGAAATTCCTTCATTTTGGATCCGAACGGAGATATAACTGGGGAGTTTAGTCAGACATGTTGATATTACGTTGATGATAAATTTGTGATACATTGTACAGCGAGAGTCCGATATCATTCATCATTTGGGGGAATAAATTGAATTATTGCATATCTAGATATGCAATAATACAACTGTGGTACAATGATACAGTATTATTTCTGTAAGACACGGGCAGAACTAATCGAGTAACAGCTGAATGAAAGAAACATGATAACAAAGAATCAATGCACATTTTTAATATTTATTTAGTTAAGAAAAGTCTTACTTCGGCATGTCTTTTTCTGAAAAAAAATTATTTAAGTAATCCCAAAACAGTGAAGGAAATTGGGTCACCGTATTTATTTCTCTCTGCACCAAAGTAAGAGGCACCACAGGCCCGCCATTGTTTTATTTATGATACATTCAACATTCCCGACTTTCAGTCTGAGGGCAGCAAGAGGATTTGAAGACTCAAAAGACGACAAACGCTCTGGTTTTATAATATCAAACCACTCTAATTACTACAGCTCTTAATGAGCCTGAGCACTGCGGCTCGCGTGCCGACAAACTACTTGGCACACGCGAGAAAGATGATGTAAGGGGAAGAAACTCAGGGGACTGTGCAGTGGACACACGGAGGGAAACAGATGTTTGATTAAACAAATTATTTTGTTAACTTCTAAGCACTTTATGCATCACCCTCACACACAAAGAGCAGCAGTTTGTGTACTTACGATATAACAAACGAGTAAAAAAAAAAAACAAGGTTGACCACTTGACAGCGGGCATTCCTAATGAGGTGCTGAATACTGGTCATTATGTACATTTGACATTGAAACAACACCAGCTCGCACACTACGAGTATGAGGAAGACTACTTAACCGTGAGAAAGCACATCAACAGACTTAGTGCTGAGACAGCAGCAGTATTTGTCCACCTTTAACAAATAGTATTTCAATGTCTAATATTGACTTTCTCAAATCACACAGAGGAGTGTGTAGTTCCGGCTTTATGTGCAGGAAAATGTTGGTTCTCTGCATGCAACATAAAGATGGAAATACAATCTGAGAGAGTAAACTCACAGTATAGATTACAGTATATGAATCTTCAGTCAAGTTGTAAGCTGTAATGGAAGACATCAAGTGAAAGAGAGCTGCTGTCATTCATTCATCCGAGTTCAATAGAAACATTAATTGTTGACTTGGATTCATGAAAAACAATAAAGCTAAAAAACCACTCAGTCCTTTGTAAAGATTTTAAAAGAGCTACACTTTTCATTGAGCACAGGCCAACACCTTCCGATGATGGACTTCATCATCCAATAAAAGTTACACAGGCAGCTTTGCAATTCAATCCCACCATTTATGATCCAATAAATATTCTGACACTGACAGAAACCAATTGTCCCAATGTGACTTCCCCAGCTTGCACATTATGTTGTCCAGCGGTAGAGGGAAATGCAATACACCACAAGTTGTTACGACCCAATTATCTAATAACAAATATTCAAATTACTTTAGATGAAGACTTCAAATAAGATTATATAGAGAGAATGCCTTAATTTCTTCAAGAAGAGGCCTGCTTGGATAAAATTCCTTGACCAAGCATTCAGAACGAGATTATAAAGAAAGGTTGGGAATGACTCTTGAACAAGAACTTTGAGAGTTTCGGTTGATGTACAATTGGTTTCCACTTAATTCTATAATAGCAACAGCCTGAAATACAAGTGTTTCACCGACTCCAGAGTTTAGTATTTCATTGCCTCCATTTCACAGATCAGTCATTAAGTCATTCAGTTTGCTCATTGCCCGATGACCTCAGTGCCCAGGCTTGTCATAAAAGCAAAGAGATATAAAAAGGACCATTAGGTAAATCACGAGAGGGAATGGGCGAATTAAAAAAAGACTGTATTCTAATTTTTCTTTTTTGTTCCTGCGAGTGTGACACTTTATGCAATGTTATGACCTTAACAGCCAGCAGTTGTGTCGATTCAGGGTTCGGTTGTTCACAGGTCTTTGTGTTTTCTAAGCATCTCCATCGCGGCGGCCCGCTGTGCGTCAGCAGCCACTGCACAGTCGGAGCTTGGAGTGCCAGCTGGTTTGTGACACTCTTTGGCGCTGTGCAGAAGCACCTGTTGGTCATGTGGGAACACGGTAACTAGTCCAGAGGATGAGTGTGGTACAGACGGAAGCCTCATCAGACTGCTGAGGCAACAAAGGAGATTAGCTCTGTTCTGGTTCTCAGCAACACCGCAGTAATTCTCCGCAGGGGGGGTGGGGGGATGAGGGGGGTTTCATGCTAAACTCGAAAGCCACACCAGAGAATCAACGCACTTGCACGTTGTGGCTGTCCTCCAAAAGGAAAAAAAGAAAAAGTCACATGCTCTGACAGCCAGTCCATCAACAGACAGCCATCTATCACACTCATCCTGTTACCTATAATTACTTTCAGCATGCTCCTACGACACTAAAGATTCAAGACTCAATTTATTGTCATTCAGACACGTCGAAAACACGAGGGAACAACAATGGTGATGGAACTCTAGCACTGCAAAGCAACACAGCGGGTAAAGTACTTCCATCATATTATTCTGTATTTTTTCATAGATCACTCTGGAGTATTAAAAATCAAAAGGATATTGGAAAGATATATTGGTGGATAGCTCAAAAAGCAATCTTGCCTTAACTACATGCAGATTCCCTGTTTGATGAAGAGTGCTACAGAAAAGTGTCACTAAAATTATCTTGCTCCCAGTTTCACTGCTTCCCTCCTTTTTTGTTTGTAAAGCTAAACAGCTAGACAGCGTTTTCATTCATAGGGGAATTTTTTTCTTCAGTTTTACAATTTTAAAATATATGGAAGATATCAAATCATGTAGGAAGACAAGAAAAAGTGTTTCAAGTATAAATGTGAGAATTTTCTCTGTCTTCTTTTCATGTTTCAGGTTCAGTAGGTCTTGCAAGGATTTAAACCGCTACAGCAATTATCATCCTTTAGAAAGCCACGGGCTTATAGAACTGTTCCAGACTCAGACACAAAAGGTAGAGTTCCAAAGAGTGATTTGAAAACTCAGCTTCCAAACAAATCAAGCAAAGGTATCTAAAAAGGGGTAATCCAAAACAAAGGACACTAACATGGTTAATACAGAAGGAAAATGATAGAAGAAAAGCTGGATGATTCAAAATGAAGGTACAAAGATGATCTGGTGAAAAAGGATACGAGTTTATATACACCAGGGGGAAGGAAGACACAGGTGAACCACATTTGGGATGAGTCAGGTAATCACACACGGAGGGAAGACAGACAAGAACAGGGAGACAAGTGACATAGGCCTTGTTCACACTGCAGGGAAAAGCAGCCAAATTTAAAGTTTTTGCTCACAGTGACTCATATCCGACCTGTTTTAGTGGGAAAAGCGCCAATTCCAATTTTTTCACACCAGACCCAGGCCTCGTTCGTATGTGATACCAATTTGGATATATTTCTACATGTGACTGCTTTGTCACTGACGTGTGACTGACGTCATAGATAAACGCCGGAGGAAGTGGCTCCGCCAGAATTAAACCTCTTAAAAGCTGTGCTCTCTTTATAACTCGTTCTCCTCCTTCCCCATGTCATGTTGTCTAGATTTTGTCAGCTCGTATTTAGTAACCACTTGTACATGAATCTACACGCTGACCAGCGTTGCCAGACATGGTGATATCCACAATTGAGGATTCAAACTATTTTACCTTTTAACTTTGTGTATTTTGTGCATCTGTATGTTCATGGCATGTTCTTTGTTACACACATATTAGTTTTACGGTTTTAACATGATTTCTACACAGGCTGATATTTGGCCTGGTTTTTAATGAGGTGTGTGGGTTTCACGTTGTTTGCGCTGAAAACAGCGAGTCACATCTGGCAACTCAGGTGCTGACCGATGTGCCATGAGTAAATAGCATGCTCGCAGTGACTTCACATCATCCTCACATCGTCTTCTGCGTTCTGAGGCACGAAAAACAGCTGGTTCCATCATGTTCACACGGCAGGTCACTTTTGAAAGGATCACGCAAAAAAAAAAATCGGATCCCAGCAAAAAATCATAATTGAGTATCTGCATCTGCGGCGTGAATGCAGCCATATTAACCAAGGCTGGACCGAGTCCTGACAGAAGTAACCAAGCTAACCTGCTAGTCCCAGTTAGCCGCCGCTTCTCTCGTCTTGTAAAGGCAGGATCCAGTCTACAGGAGCCACAATATTATTCCCTGGGGGCTTCATACAGAAAGCCATACAAAAATCACTCAATTGAAGCAAATCATATCAAGTTTCTGCACTCACATGATATCTTGTATTTTGTTTATAACTTTTTCTTGCTTCACCAAGTGCTTGGCAAATTTTTTCCAAAAAAAATGGGCATGGGAGGGATGAAAATTGGGTTGCAATTGGCTGGCAGGCCATATATTCGATACCTAATCTAGTCTGTCATTAGCCCAAAAAGAAAAATTAAAAGGAACATTGCATTGGCTAAAAGTATTGGTAAATATTTAAAAAAAAACAAAAAAACAAAAACTTTAAAAACTCCAAAAGACATTGATAAGAGCTGGACTGGGCACTATAGTGACTCACTACGGCTCCCCACTGCACACTAGTGGTTTAAGCAGTTTAAACAGTTACTTTTAAAAATGTCCTAATCTTGTCTAGTTGATTCAGGTGCCGCCTAAAAGAGGCTGTGATGAAATGTGCTTTCTTGAGGATCGCTTCAGGGTAGTTTTCTCAGCGAGTGGGGTTAAGTTCATTCGAGCCACAGAAATCAATAATTAATTGCCCCTCGTGTTGGAATCTAGATCAGTGCTTCCAAGAATTTAAGTAGCAGACACATCAAAACATCAATTGTTTGGCTGAGACTGTGTGAATCAGCTCTTCATTGTCATAGTGCTGCCAAGAAATCACTGCGTGACGGAACAGAGAGGAGAACAGAGTCAATTCTGCCAAGAAACACGAGGTCTGTGTAAATCGGGATTTTAGTTTTTAGTTTAGTCTAAATGTGAGATTTCTGTTTCCAACCTCTGTTTCTTTGTGAAAAGGCGGAGAAGGTGACCAGATGGCATCTGTGTGCTCGGTTCTCATCGAGAAGCTTGAAGGAGGAGGTGTGATGGTGTGGGAGGGGCACTGCTGGTGACACCATTGGTTCATAATTCACAATGCAAGGCAACATTTCACCAGTTCAGCCACCACCACCTTCTGAAGCAGCACTAGCCCATCTGGTTTAGTTCTTATTACTCACAGCACCAAGGTCCAAAACACACCTCCAAACACTGCGAGGGCAATCTAATGAAGGAAGCAGATTGATGGAGCGCTGCATCAGATGGCTTGGCTTCCAGAATCACACCAACTAAACCCAAACGAAATGGTTTGTGATGAGCTGGATCGTAGGCTGACAGAATATCAGCCAATTACTCAGCATATGTTGTAATTCCTTCAAGGCTGACGGAAAAGCCTTTCTAGGTGACTGCCTAATGAAGCGGACTGAAAGAACGCCAAGAGTGTCCCAAGGTTGTTATTGAATCATAAAGTGGCTAAAGTGAGGGCTCTAAAAAAATTTACAACACACCTTTGCTCTGTTTACGCGTTTCTTCATTTATTAAATAAATCCAAATGCACAATTCCAATGAATCAAAGTGATAACTGGCAGATTAATTACTTAAAAGTTTTTTGTTTTTTTTTTATGGTGAAAACATGTTTGAAAATTTTAATGGTCATAATTGCTTTCACATTGTGTTGCTGGAACAGAAGCTTCAATAATAGTTTCAGTCCATCTAATGATGAATTTGACTCTTGATAGTACTTTTTGCTTTGAGAACTAATGGTCACTTTAAAAACTGATTTTTAGGGCCAGTTTACTTGACAATGTTTCAAAGTGAACACGCCTTTATGTATACAAGATTAGGTCATTAAACATTATTTGTTGTTGAACCTCAAAATAAAAAACTATTCTTTGTATAAAATGGTTTGAGCACCGACGGCACGAAAATTATTTTCACAAGTTAGAGTGCTGTTAATATAACACAGAGCAATAATCTTCATACAGTACATAAGACAAGACTACATTGTTTAATTGATATTTAAATGTGATACATTTTTCACCTCTAAAAGGAAACAGTATGAATCCATATAACTGGATGTGGGTCAGAGGAAGTCCTGTCCTCAATACACCTCAGGCAAAATCCTAACTGATCCAATTGAACCAGAATAAAACACTTATCACATTTAGATTGAGTTCATGAGAACAAGAAAGTTACACAACAGCCTTAATTCATTGACATATGAGCTTGTTTTAGCCTTCAATATTTCAGTTCCATTTTTAACCTCACCTGGTGCAACATTGAGAAACGTTTCCTCTAATCAGTATCTAATGTTTATAAAAGTGTTGATATTGGAGTGATTCTATATATTGTAAAATAAAGTTCTGGTTTTCTCATGTACTTTTAACACCTCAGTTTTTTTTTTTTTTTTAAACATAATATCTTTGAACTTGATACCTTTTACATCCTTGGGGGGTCTCATGATGGCATTTAATTCTCTGGCAGACACCATAAAGTCTGTGACTACACATGTACCTCCCACTGACACACATGCTCTGACTCAGTTGGTTGTTTACAGGACAACACTCGGTCAGTGGCTCCCAGAGCCCGCGGTCTGCTGTACTGTGGGGATGTAGTGATGTCGGGCAAAAATATGATGGTCATAGCTCATACATGCCCTCTCTTCCTCACAGTTTCTTTTAAGGTCGGATTTAGGAAAGATTTAGAGGGATTCAGCAGAGGGCACTGAGAGATCTGGCTGTCCTCGGGGTTTGTTTGAAAAATACTCTTTTCTTGGGGCTGACACTAGTTTGTTTTGGTTCACATCCCCCTTCTCCTCATTCCTCCCTCTGCACTCTCCACTGGTTTGGCTTCATTCCTCACTCCTTGCTGTCACTGACATTTTCTTTTCTTTTTTTTTGTTTTGAATATTTGACTTTGCACCTTTCCCTAGGCTATCCAAATATTCTTATGAGATGCTTCGTGATGGGTAGAATTCTAATTTCTTAACAACCGTTGAAGCGTTTGGCCTTGGAATGATACGCGCACCTTCTCTGATACATAAAACACTGACACTTCAAAATACATTATTTATTTCTATTTTTCAATATTGTAAAATGGTTATATGTTTAAAAGTTCAGTTAATCTTGGCCACAAAATAAAAAATTGAAGAGGGAAATAAGAAAAAATTACTTGACAGAGCAAGAGCCGGTGTTCCAGTCTGCTCTGAAGTGCCTTATATCATGTTATTATAGATTCATTTAAATAAATAATGATAATTTAACAAAGACTCCTTTGTCTGGATTAGTGAAAAAAAAATTTAAATACTAAAAACTCCAAATATACCCCAGAGCTTCAGTGCAAACGAAGAGTTATTTATAGTCATTAATCTATTAAAATTGGTTTAACTTTAAAAAAGGGCTTGTGAATGCTATCATTTGTTCATTAAAAAACAAAAAAACATTAAAAAACAAAAAAAACATTAAAAAAAACTAAAAAAAACAAATCACAGTCACAACAAGCTTTGATACTCAAATCAAAAGCTGTGTTTCTCCAGCACACATTTTACATTGCAGATGGCTATACATATAAATTACATAAATCATGTGATGACTCGTGAGTGTTGAGCTGAGCTGTTGGTCAGCCTGCACATCCCACATCACATATATACAGCCACACATGCCATCGTTACTGCTCCACGTGCCCCCGTCAGCTTTCTTCATACTTTATGTAAATTACCCAGCGTTGATCCCTTTTCCCATTGTTTGTCCCACCGAGCCACAGCACTCATCCGCTTTCCCGTTTCGTTCATCACTCTTCATTGTTCACGTGTCTGTGGAAGGTCAGTTGATCAGGTTTGGGACTGTGGGAAATGTTTCAGCTGATTGTTGGTGACATGCACGCACAGGCTGCACGCACGCACACTCAGACAATGGGCCCTTCACTTTATCAAGGGCGGAAGATAAACAACTCTGGATAGGGTGAGAGACAAGGTGGGGATGTTAAATGTGCTGTTCTAAATGTCTTCACACATCGCCTGTTAACTGATGCTGAATAAGGGCATCTGTCCTTCTCGGGAAGATCCTGGGGTGTGGTGTTTTGTGTGTGTGTGTGTGTGAGAGGGAGAGACTGCACTGCTGCAAGCATGACCTTTGAAGACTTGCTGTGTTTGCAGGTCTTTTCTTTGCAACAAATCGACCAATTAATCAAGAGGTCAATTACGCAATTTATTACTGTAAAGGAGTGTGTTTGATCTGAGTCAAGACAACAGAGAAATAAAGTGGACAAGGAATTAAACGCAGGAACAGCAAGCCTGCCATAATTCAATCTGCGAAACTGCAAAGCCTTCAATCCACTCCAATCTCATTCATTTTATTGATTACATACAACAAGGCCTGATACTATAAGTGTAAAAGTTACACTCTAACTGAATCAGAGCAAACAGATCGCAGGAGCTGTCAGTCATGAGGGAGTCTTCTAAATTCATCCGGACTACTTTGTTATCAGAGAGGACATGTCATTCTTTGTCTGAGATAAGATAATGGCTAACGGAAGATTATTTGTCTGTTAAAGTGCGATTTCTTTTTGAAAGCCCAATGCATCTACGAGATGTGCCAGAGGGAAATGAGGAAAAGAAAAAAAACAAAAAAAACAACACCTTTGGTAAACTAAAACTGATTGTTTGAAGTGTCGAACAAGTTGTAGGCGGGATAAGCAGTGGTGATGAATGTGGTGATGCTTAGAGTGGCTAATCAAGCATTTGCAAAAAGGGGACAGAGCTGACTGCTGATGCAACGAATAAACCAGTTACCAACGCTACGCGAGGACGTTGGCGTAAATCTGGTCCTTCATCTTTTCCGAGCTTTACTGCATTAAACTCGGAAGAATATTTGTCATACCTCAAGTGTAACATCGACATTTCTTTCCTTGAGCAGAAGTATTTGACAACACAACAGTTTCTTTTCTCAGCTCAAAATAGATTTTTCTTAATGACACCAGAAATAAGTTAATCATTCAGTCTTGAGGGGAAAACATGGACAGAATCAAAACATGAAGTGATGGGAACAGTGTTTACTTAAAGAAATGTGGAATATGCAGAAATTGTGACATTTCAAACCTCAAAAGCAGGTATAGCCAGAGATTTCACCAAGCAGGACATTGCTATACTAGAATCAGCCCAAATATGTGCAAGCATGTTCCCCATGAACAGCATGAGATAAGATAAACCTTTATTTGTACCACAATGAGGAAATTTGTATTTTTGCAGCAGCAATAAAAGAGTAGAAAAATAATATAAACAAAAATAAAAGACATTAAAAACAATAAAACTGTTGATATGTTGTATGTATGATAGAGTACGATATGCATGACACTGCTTCGAGAACACTTTCTACATGCATTGGAAAAAAAAAACAAAAACAAAATTTGCAGCACATGTAAGCCAGTCACATTCGAAATGTCAAGAAACCCACTGTTAAATGTTTCAGCTAGTGCTCGTGTCTGCCGCTGACCGTGGTAAAGCACAAAGTGGTTTGGAAAAAAACCAAAAACAACCAAAAAAAAGCAAATCTCACAGTGGGAATAAAATCAGAAAGAATTATTGCGTAAAGATGATTGAGCTGGTGTGAACATTTCCTGAGAAATTGCTACATGTATAACCAGTTTAACGGAAGCAATTTGTCCATCAATAAATAAAGACCTTATTTTAAAGTAATGAGCCAATCTTTCCAAAAAGGATATATTAATAACTACAATCACAAGTCTTGTATGACGAAAGTTATTCAGTGGAATTTATCATATAACCTTGTGTAATAGGAATCTGTATTATTTGCGCAGTAACGTCTTTGCTTACACTTGCTTTATGTGAGTTTTAAGCTACAGAAGTCTATTTGATTGTAGCTCCAGTGTTGTGGTTCATACTCACCTTAGCAGACAGGACAGCAGCTGTGACACGAACACCGATGGCAGCAGTAATGATAAAAGTAGTAGTTGTACCTGGCATTGTTGTGGTTTGTGTACTAAAGGGAATTTATTGTGCACTACTTGTGACACCGCTCGGCTCTAAATAGAGGAGAGAGAAAGCAAGTAAGAGGTCGACGTGAGGGGAAATGAAAGTGGAGTTCATGGAGAGGATATGTGAGGACACGAAGAGTTGAAGGGTTAAGGATGTACAAGGACAGACTGGGAGCTTATGTGTGTGTGTGTGTGTGTGTGTGTGTGTGTGTGTCTAACTCCTTGGCTGTACATTTAAAAAGTGTCTGGCTCCAAGGTGACCTCTGTCATACATTTACAGCGAGACAGAGAGGAGGAGGAGGGGGGGGGGG
>OMNM01044373.1:0-19078 GCA_900302745.1 Parablennius parvicornis
TCCAATAAAAGGGCACGTTGTGCAAAGTGATCAAGCACAACAGCGTAAATTGTTTGATTGAATAGGTTTGGAAGTCATTTTAATATTTTGATCAAATTAATCAATAAACATAAACAGAAGCAAAATAGCAGGAACATCTCCCAATGTAGGCTATTTAATTCAACTCTGCAGCTAAAAAGCTAAATAACAAGCATCTAGTAAAAGGTAAACATTTCAGATTATCTTAAACCAGACTGAACCCTACGACTAAAGATTTAAAGTATCGATCACATCTGATGCAGTGAAACATGTGGTGGGTTTGAGTGCTTCAATATATATCAGATGGATATCTCGATAAACAAACATCATCACTTCCACAAACTACAAACTAATATAATGCACCTGCAGCTTCTTAGAAATCTGTCGTATGTACAACAAATTCATATCCTCTACTATCTGCTAAGCGTCATTCAGGAGACTGGAGCATCTTTTCATGTTTCTGGTCTGGAAGGACATTATTTTGAGCAGGGTTACAACAAAGAAAGGCGCCAACAATGTTCAACAATGCAGAGTCGGTGCAGGAGATGTGTTGGACACCAGAGGTACGGTGCACAGCAGAGACAGGATGGATAGTAGAGACATGTTGGATAGTAGAGACATGTTGGATTGTAGAGACATGTTGGATAGTAGAGACATGTTGGATAGTAGAGACATGTTGGATAGTAGAGACATGTTGGATAGTAGAGACATGTTGGATTGTAGAGACATGTTGGATAGTAGAGACATGTTGGATAGTAGAGACATGTTGGATAGTAGAGACATGTTGGATTGTAGAGACATGTTGGATAGTAGAGACATGTTGGATAGTAGAGACATGTTGGATAGTAGAAACATGTTGGATTGTAGAGACATGTTGGATTGTAGAGACATGTTGGACATCAGAGAGTTGGAGTTGGAGACAACTAACATGCTGGATAGTAGAGACACTGCGCTCTGGTTTCAGACAGGTGAGTGGAGCTAAAAGGGGCGAGTCCTGAATAACCGAGTAGCAGCTTTGTTCTAAGAAAATGTAAATGAGCCTCACTTCAAATGTTTTAGAAAAAAGTTGAGAAATAAAAATAATTCCGATTACAGTCGACATAACACAATCGAGGCACAAACAATGGCAACGTTTCTCGCTCGTGTCCGTTGGTGAGGCTGCACTTTGTTCCCTCGCTTCATTTGAACTGTCAGAGCAGGCGGCGACATAAACCACCGCCTCGTACCTCAGTTTGAAGGAATAAAGTGCTCTGTCGAATTTTCTTCCGCTTAATCTCCATCGCCACCGCGGATCCGGCTGATAGCAGCGACCTGCCGCTGCTCCCGGTCCGCTTGAAGGTTTGAACGTCCCGCTGCTCGTCCATCGTGTCCCAGTCCATTCGCTAACAGCCGCACATTCCTGCTCCAACATCAGACGCCCCTCCAACGGACTCGGGTTGGTTCGTTTTGTCACAAGGGATCTACCGGAGAAAGGCTATTATCCAGCAAATACTAAGTATTTTCATTGAAACGTTTAAAATGGTGATTTTTAAAGAGATTTAATTTAAAGAGATTTAATTTTTCAATCACACTAAATACCCAAAATATTATTTCAACCATCTTTGTGAAGCCGAAACTTAACGTATATCTTACAATTATACATAATGAAGCTGTATGATTTAAATAAGCCAAAATATAAAATCTAAATATAAAAACATTGGGGAACAATTCAAGTGAATATATATTAATTGAACAAAATGTAAAAGGTTCGTTTTTGCTGCTAAACAAATGTGCACGATTCGCTAAGAACGACGAGGCGGCTCACTCCTCACAAAGAAACGAGCGCCTCTGCGTGCGTGTGGACAAAACGTCATTACGTCACCGGGTCAAACAAAACAAGAGTGGAAGCTTTAAGATTTTTAAATTTTGATAATAGACGTGCCGGTTTTTTTTTTTTTTCAATATAATTATTTTAGTGAAGATGTTTATACTATTACTAATTTAAAGAATTTTGTAGGCTTCAATAAATCACGTAAGTTTATCGTTCTGCATAATAGTTCCTCACGAGCTCACCTAATCAAAAGCAAAACAATTGTTTTTACCCTTTACGAATAAATGCACACATATCGCCGTTTCATCTGTTAAATTGTTTGTCTTAGTTGTCTTAGTCGTTTATATGTTACCAATAAGCAGTCTTTAATCTGTACGATATAAATGTAAACGGAGGTGCACGTGTGCAGCGTCCAATCAATGTTTATGGTTGAGTGACATTAACATCGTACATAATAACGCTCCAGCAAATCTTCACATCCTGCAGCCAGCAGCAGGATAAAGGTAGCGGTGGTGGTGGGACTTTAACAAAAGACCCCGGAACGCGATCTGCGAGTCCAGGAAACCCGCCCACCCGGTTCTGGTCGACGTCGCTTCTGGTTGAGTTGGAAGCGTCCACGGTTGGAAGTGTGGACGCAGGCGCTGCTGGATGAGGATGAACTGTGTCAAGTTCAACAGATGAAATATGGCAAACCAACGGAAATGACGAATCCCGTTTCAAAAGTAAAAGGCGGGTTTCTAGAAGAGAAAAAAAAGGATATTCGATTCATATGCAGTATAAGCCTCTGGATCAATCTGTCCCACAATGATGTCAGACACCATCTGCTGCACAACAATCCATTTTCTGCTCACTTGTTATCCTCGGTGATATTGTCCAACCACACATTCCTTGAATGTTTAGGGCTTTTTTAGCATTTGCTGAGTTGTATACAGATGTTTTAATGGGTGAGTTTATATCAGTAATTGTAAAATCTGCACAGAACCTTTAACAAACTTTTATATTTATTCAAACAAAATGCCTGCATCATCGACTCATATAACCGATGATTCACAACACTGAAACACAGGACAGATATGAATGAAAATTAAATTAAATTATTGTCACTTTTTAAATGTTTCACATTTAATATCCCTTTTTGCTGTCATTCACAAATTATCATTGCAAGAAATCACGTTCATGTCCATTATATTTTCAGATAATGTCTGGAATTCTGATTTCAAAAATATATTTTATATTCTGCATGTTATATACAACAGCATCATCTTATGGATTAAAAAAATCTTTCAAATATTAAATAAATTAATTTCTTCCTAAGAAAACAACTATATTCTAAATAAATCTGGCACTTCTGAGGCTGGGTCTGCTTGAGCAGCTACGGCAAGCATGTCTCGGAGAGAAAGGGATAACTACTACTAGTACTTATAATAATAATGATGATGATGATGATGATGATAAAAATTTGTTGGTTTTTTTTTTTCTCTGTTAAAAGCATGTAGATATGACTGTGTTGTATTTGGTGCTATATAAATAAAGGTGAATTGAATTAATGATAATAATATGTTTAAATATGTTTTCTACCATGGTGAAACCCGTTAATAAGCGCCTGAGCCTTCTCTTGGAGCCAGTATGTGTTGCTGATAGGCGAAGACAGCGTGGAGTCCATCACAGCTGCGAGGACTCCCTTAATGACAATTTTTTTTAATTGTCATTAAGGGTGTACCATGCAATTATTCAACTTGATACAAATGAAGCAGCCTTCAGTTTGATGCCGCCCATGCTCAAAAGTAGTGGTACTGGTACTTTAGAGTTTTTCCTTCCCACTGTTTCGTGTGCTTGCTGCATTGTGGAATTGTTTTTCTTCTATATTTTATATAAATAAATAGTGCCATGATAAATATTTTTGGGGTTTCACTTGGACAGAGAAGAGAAGAGTGGATTAAGGATGAGTACATCAGAGGGACAGCTCATGTTGGATGGTTTGGTCATGTATGTAGCTGCACAGTGTTGTAGTGATGTAGTGTAGTGAAGTTGAAGTATAAATAGAAAATACTTTATTAATCCCAGAGGAAATTCCTTACAGTGTTTTTCCACACAGACTAGAATATGGTGGGAGGTTCAAATCCAGGTCAGGCCTTTCTATATGGACTTTGCATTTTCCTGACACTCATACCTGTTTTGTTTTTTGTTGTTGTTTTTTGGGAGGGGGTGGTTCTGGTTTCCCCCCACTGTTCAAAAACATGCATTTGAGTCCAATAGTGATTCTAAATAGCTCTTAGTTGTAAATGTTAGGGTGAGTAATTGATTTTCCCAGGATTTCCCCTAATGTAGGTCACCTTGACTCAGTTGGTAGAGGGTTCGTCTCCCAGTCTTCCCAATCGGAAGGTTGCAGGTTCGATTGTCCACATGATGAACTGAACAATGGGTGGATGGTGAATGTGATTAACCATGTGAAGTGGCTTTGGGACCAGTCAAGCAGTTGACAAGCGCTATATAAATAAAATCCATTTACAATATAAGCTATGTAGGGAAAAGGGTGGAGCTGCAAGCAAAAGGAGAAATGTGGGAAAGATGACAGAGGTGATCAGTATGAGATAAGAGGATAGAGAAGGCAGGGGAGGCTGGATGGACATGCTTTACTGTGGCACCCCTTCACTGAAAATTCAAAAATAGAATAATCAGAAATGTGTTTAGCACTCTATAAATAAAATAGTCTTGAATTGGTTGCACATGGAGGTTTCTAAAGGCTCATGAAAGTTACAAATCTCTGCTTCCTGCTGAGGTCCCTCTTGCTTTTATTTTGAAAAGTCTTCTCGGAAGTGGTCACCCTGGTGCGCCTGTGTTGGCGGCGCTCTGGCAGGATGTCGCTGCGCTCCGCCGTTACTTCGCCGGGAGCAGCTTATTGTTGAGGGACGGTAGGGGGAGCGGAGCGGGCCACCGCAACTCGACTGCAGCAGCATCAGGCAGGCAGGCAGGGCTGGGCTCCACACACACAGAAGCAGACACACACCTTCAGTAGCCTGGGCAGGGCAGGTAAGCAGCGCCTCTTTCCTCTCATGACGGTTTTTATCTCAGTTTGTTGGACCCCCGCTGGGATGTTTTAGCTTTGTCCGCCACTCTCCTCAAGTTCTGCTCGAGACTGGAAGAAAAACAGTATTTTCCGATGCTCATCTATTAATGCCAGCGTTGGTTTTTTCCAGTATTTATACGTTATTTTGCCAGCTTAAAAAAAACAAACACATTTGAAAAAAACCTCATAAAAACATGGATTCGTGTTGAAATAAAAATGCTGTTAAAAACACGTTTTAAACAGAGACCCGCTGTCGGCTAGCAAGGATGGCTACTATTGTGAGCAGCATGACAAGCGTCCACCTTTAATAAAAAAAACATCTCTGCTCATCCTCTCTCCAATTAAAGAAAGAAAACACGCACAAACCACATATCTGTTCACATTGTTCCTCATTCCAGCTGAGCAGAACCCGGAGAGCCTGAGTTTCATCCCTCGGTGGTTTTGAGATGCACCTCAATGACGGCCGGTCACATTGAGGCTTTGTTTATTTCACTGGAGACACGCTTTGCTCTGGGCTCATCGTTTCTCTCTCAGTCTACGTATTTATCACCTGATTGATACATTTGTGATTTATTTCACTATGCATTGTATCTGCATAGTATTTCCCAGTGTCGGCCCCCTCCTCCTCTTCCTCCTCCTCCTCCTCCTCCTCTGTGTGGAGGCTTTGTTTTCATGGGGCAGATGTAGCTGGCCTACATACATCCGCTCTCTTTGTGTGGAGTTTGATTTTTGCTTCTATCCACACATCACACATCCGTTTTTGTTAATTAGCAATAAATGCGCTTTAAATGTGTCAAGACTGCACAAGATTTATCAGTACTTCCCAACATAGTCTTGATCAAATCCAGCTTCCTGATACTTTCAAGCTGTAAATGGGCCTAATTATTTATGATCATGTGTCACACCTTTATGCATTTGTAGTATTTAAAGTTGTGCAACTGTTTAAAACAGTAAAACTCATATTTATCTCATATTCATTCCACCCAATCTGTTATAACACAGTAACTTTCCTCCTTGTACCTGATGTTCTCCTGGAAAACTAAAGAGCTTCACAATATACCACCAAATCTATTTGGTCGCCTCCTCAGCTGTAAGAATTCAAATATTTTTGGTTCTGAGCCGCAGAATGTGCAGATAATACCAACCAGCCTGGCTCTGCTTCTTTGCCTCTCCTTTTTCTTTCCCTCTTCGCTCTGCCTTTTTGTGCCTTCTTCCTGTCCTTACTGTAGAAGTGGCTGCTGGCGGCTGCATTTAAAATAAAACTGTGTCAGTGTCACAGGACGGTTGCTCCGCTCTTGGACAGGAAGCTGCAGCAACATCCAACTACTCTCCAGCTCAGTCAGACTTTATACGTGTCCTTCCGAAACTTCCAACATCTGCACTGCTTTTCCTGATTCCATTTGTTGAAACTCACTTTCTTGTTCAGCATCCTAACAGAACTGCAGGTCTCTGGCCAGAGAGCAATCTGTGCATGCAGATTAAGTGTTTTTTGTGCATCAGTCTTCAGTTGGGATGTGGGACTGTTTTAGGGGATTGTTGTCTGGCCTCCCCACGGCCATTGTGTATAGTAGGAAGTCCAGGAAGTGAGTTCACTTCACTTCAGCGGTGGGGGAGTCTTATTTGTGACTGGAAACAAACAGCCCAGCCTGGAAGTTGATATCTGAATTTGAAGGTATTGAAGGTGTTGTTGTTGTCGTTGTCGCAGGGAGTCCGCGTCTAAAAATAGCAGTGAATCTGTGTTCTGTTATCTGCCAGAGTGGAAACATTTAAAAGGGGTTACGGGAGTCAGATAGCTTCGCCTGGTGACGCTGCAAAGTGGGCGAGAAAAAAGGGGGAAAAGGAAAGTCTGAGGTGAGACATTGAGAACAGTGCAAAACAAGGCTGAAAAAAAAAAATCTTGGAACAATTTCTATACATAATCATCAACCTCTCCCTTGTTTTGGAACATCTCGGGTGTGTCTGCAAAATGAAATAAAAACACAGAGTGACCATTACATCTGTTTCAGGGTGTAACAGCTGTACTCCCCTCTGGGCTTCCTCCGTGTTTTGCCTATTTCCACTGCAGATATCAATCTTACATTTTCTGCAAGCCCCTGATTGTCCTGTTGTGTTTTTTCTCTCCTCTGCTAGGTGCTTATGTAGAGTTCAGTGTGTGAGAGGGAACTATTTTTGCCAGGCTTTTGCTGCGGGTAGCATAAATGTTGGTGCCATAATAAATGTGGCAGGCTTGGCCAAAATACTACCGTTCGCGTTAGAGAGCACATCGGTGGGTCATTAAATCCTCAGTAGGGGCCATGCATGCTCGTAATAGCTCTCTGAGGAGCCAGAACACACTATGACAGTCTTACACAACAATGTGTGAGAGTTGAATGTCTTAAACTAGTCTAAATACCGTAATGTTTGCAGGAAAAGGGTTTACCGTCCACGTCACTTACAGGAAATGTAGATTTGGAGTTTGCATTGGTTTAAGTGAATATTGTTTTGTGTAAAATCAATGTAGTGATTAAATATTGCCGTTTCTAGCACAGTACAATATTGATTCCTCTAATGTTTTATTGGGTAATTAAGGTTTGCACATTAATTTACTTCGTGCAGTGTATTCTCCTGCTCCTGTCCCATTAAGCCCAGCTGCCTCCAGACATTAGTGTATTTCTGTAGAGTTATCTGAAAAATGTACCGAACGCAGGCTTCACAGAATGAATCCATGCACTAAAAAAGCCTGTGCTGCGGGCCATGCGCTTCATTAATTCTCTTGGATTATTAATAATCTATTTTTTTTTTTTTTAAAAATCATCTCTTCATCAGCATAACATCTTGTTTAAAGCATTAGTTCCTCCTCAGCCTGCATGAGAACGATAACACGACTCTCCTATAGCGCGGAAAGACAGCCTGTGTTTTTAATGCTGTGAAGATCTAAACATGCGTGAAGTGTAAATTTCCATAAGGAGGTCTGTAGGTCGGGCTGCGTGCGGGGGTCATCGGTCATGTGACGGGCTTGTGTCTTGAGGGCTCGGTTGTGTTTGGTCACAACAATGACGCCTGCAGGACGGATGCCGGGTAAATGGAGGCGTTTGCTTGTTTGTTCCTCCCCGACTGCCCACGTGAAGCGTTCGCCTGCCTCTCTGCACCATATGCTCTTTTTCGCCACACAGGACATTTTTTATTTATTTTTTTTCTTCTTCCCCCCCATAGCCACATTAACATGTATTAAGATGTAGTTACACATGCACACAGAGCTTTCTGCAGACTGGGGCCAGTAATATAGTGGCGACATGATGATTTATAATCTCCCTCTGCGGTGGAGGGGTCCTGTCAAATCAGATTTATGCTGCTGTATAGTCTTTATCTAGCAGCATTAATTCTTCATTATCCTAATTGTACAGTTTATTAGCATTTGTGATTTTTCTTTTTTTCCAAAAGAATTAAGTATTAAAGTTACAAATGCAGATTCCTCATTGCTTTGTGGATCGTTGCAGAAAAAAAAACAAACATTTTCTCTGCAATGAACATTGTTTCTTCAGCTTGAATGATAAATACATAGAGTGATGAACACAAACCTGAGACTGAAATGGGGGCGGGGCTTCACTTCTCCACAGCTGAACGCCAGTAAAGAATTATTCGGTATTCTATAGTTACCTCTTTGATCAAAGTTTTCACACTAAATGTAATATGCATGCAATAGGGCTGCACAGATATGATAAATCATGTCTCCATGTTCAAGCTCTGCTCATTCAAACTGTCAGCGTTTTATAGAATGGAAATAAAAGTTCCATCGATAGTGATTCATTTACAAAAAGTCATCAATTGGCGAATTTAAATGATGTATTTAATATACAGAGTAACAGTCTGAAGCACCAAAAATCACCAAAAACAACGTTAGCTAACATCTTCATTCACAATGAGTAAGGGGCGAGAGAAAGAGCACTGTTATCTGCAAGGATCAACCTCAAAGCATAACGACATTAACATCATCTCAGTGTTTGCATATTATCACATAATACATGTTCACCTGATATCGTATAGCTCCAATATGAGAAAATGTGTTCCTCTCAAAGATCATAGGTCGTTTATTTACTGACCTTAAATCTGTGCTGCAGAGTAAAGTGTGGAAGTTGAGTTAAACCCTCTTTTCAGGCTGTCAGGATAATCATTTAAAGTTGGTTTTGGCTTCAAGGATTCAAGGGAGCAGGATTCTTATTTCAGGGTTTTTAGACTCACTGTGGCAATGTGCAGTTGTCAGATTTGTAATTTAGTCGTGGAGTAAAAGGTAAATGATGCATTCGATTGCCTTGCCTGTCAAAATTGATCGTCATTTGCTTCGGTCCTTATTTCTTTCTGGCTGCCTGGAGGCTGTTTAGAGGAGCAGCTTCAGCAGCGGTTCGCTGTGTCAGACGTTCAACCTCAGGATGTGTGATGAGTCTTCATGATAACACACCTAAAGCACAGGCATGTTTATCATACACCTCAAAACTGACTGTAAAGAAAACAATTCAGACAAGTTCCTTCTATACCTGAGTGGTGGATTTCTTATAACAGAGTAAAAGTCATGTCACTACTTTTGCTTTTTGTTGGTTATTTTTCATTCATGAGGAGAAAGTAAAGTAGGCCAATGAAATTCAAATGTCATATGAAATCAAAGTCTCTCACCCTGACATCCCCTGGAGGAGTCGCTGCCTTTGTGCGTTCCTGAACTCGGAACATTTCATTTCTCTGTATTATTTAGCTGCTGTCAAACTTCACTTTTATCATTGACCGCTTCTGGTTTTCTGCCATTCAGATTGGCGGAGTTACTTTGAGAAATCCTGAAAGTGAAGCAGTATTGTTTGTGGGCTATGTGAAATAGTGTGACTGTGAGAGGGAGTATAGATATCACTGTTCGAGATAGCCGATAAAATAGAGCTCAGTGATCTCACAAAACGTCACCTGGTACCTTACTGGTACACGATCATGTGAATCACAAGTCTCGCTGCTCTTTTGGTCTCTTTTCAAGAGGAACAATAGGTTGTACGTCTTCACCACAGCCTATGGTAGACACCGCCGAAGGGGGGCTGGAAAAAGTCTTTGTTTGTCTGAGCAGAGGTTAGAATCTGTTGCCTGGTTTGCTCTTTCCAGCCCTCAGGGTGCAGAAGGCTCGCTGCTCCCAGAGCATCCAGGAGACTGCAACACTTATCCAAACACCCTTTTGCCTGTTTTATATTGACTTCAATCTAGAAGCCCTCACTGACCTTACCTCCGTATGGTTCAGGGGCTGCTGCCTTGCTGTTTGCCTTGTGTGCCGATGTAAATTCCTTTTATTGGTTTTACCTCCGAGGTCTCTCCTTACAGGTTCTTTGATCAGTTTTATCCTTCAAGAAACAGAAAACCTGCAAGAAACACATCATGATATTTTATTTACATTTTCTTGAAATTAAAGATAATTCCTTGAAGGATGTTTCTTTACTTGAATATTTTTGAGTACAAATATAAACCGTTATCTCACACAGTCACTTTTGTTTCTTGTTTTCGGTTTTAAAACTCTAAATGGGCCAAAATCTATCTTATCTAGATCTATCTTATCTTGTAGATTACTTTTATATTGAACACTACTGTACAACACTAAATGTAGTGTTATTCACAAAGTAAGTAGATGACTTCATAGACTTATTGAACATGTGTTTGGAAAATAGATATTGCCTGTTGCAGTAGTTTAGCATGTTGTTTTATTATATTTTTAAGATAAATCCCTCGTTCAGGTAGAATTACTTGTAACGGGATTGTTTAGTAAAGTCAAGGCGCTCTGCACTATGGTGTTTATGTAAGAGCAATAACACCTTAATGAATAATTAGTACATTAACATTTCCTATATTATAGCATTTCCTTCCATTTTAATAATGTTAGTTTAGGAGAAAACAACGAGAGCACAAGATAGATGGTTAATATGATCCACTCACTGCTATTTTCTGCAACTACCGAGTGCTAGTTATATCTGAACGATCGGCTTTGCTGTTGTTGTGAACATTAAATGCACGGTCTGTTGTCTGGCAGAGGATTTCTCCAGGGAAAGAACAGGCACATATAGAACGTCAACAAGAAATGCATTAAAAGTGTTTTAATGTAATCACTTTTAATTCTCAGTAAGAATATGACCCCATAACAGCATCAGTTCCTGCACATAAAAAGTGCAAAAGTTTCACGTCGATGCATAAAGCTGTCATGTCCTGCAGCTGCTCGTAAGGTTTTTCACAAGCCACACACACATTTTACAATGTAGGCAGACGACCACACCCTCGCCCGGGCTAACTTTGGCTCCCATCACCGGACCACGAGGAAATGAGTCTGAGGAGTGAGTCGTCCCGGTGCGCTCGTCTCTCTCCTCTTCTGTCTTTCATCCTCGCTTCTGTTTGCTCAGCGTGTCTGTGCGAAGCTGCCAACGTGTGTGATGTGGTGGCCACGTGACATCTGGGAGGCTTCAGGAGAAGCAGAAGAGCTCCTCTGAGGGTTACTCAGCTGTTGCATCACCCCGGGAAGAGAGAGAGAGAGAGAGAGAGAGAGAGAGAGAGAGAGAGAGAGAGAGAAACGGTAAATAAACAGACGCTCTCCCTGACATCACCTCCGGTCTGCCTTCAGTCGCTGGTTCTGATTGGTTCATTCAGATTTGAGGCAGATGATTTGAAACGTTTCAAATCCAGAAAGCTGTTTATATAACTTTTTGCTGGACAACGGAAACAAAACTGTAGGAGCGATTAGTCAAGGCTGATAAATCTGATGATCCCTCTTTGCATTATAATCACCCCCCCCCTTTTTTTTTTTTGAATTAATAATAGTCGCAGAACGCAAACTCATTGGCTTCTAATCCGTCCCTTTGTTCATCGTTAAGATGATTTTCCTCATGACAATGAGTGACAAAGACTCTCTTGTAATTGCCAATGAGGCTTCACTAAAGACGAATCATGTTTTTTTTCTTGATTCAAGTCAAACCGTCAGAAAATTGGCGGAAGCTGCACACTGTCTGCAGTAAGAAGCTTCACGCTTCCTGTTTCTCTGTGGCCTTATCCTTCGTACAAAGAATTCACAGTCATCTTGGAATAATCCTGGTCTTTCACTACTTATTTCTGTGTGTGTGTGTGTGTGTGTGTGTTTGAGATAGTAGGCTACAAGTGCACGTCTGGGGGTTGGGAAATGCCTGCCAAAACCATGAAGTCACTATTTCTCCTTATTAGCCCGGCAAGAATGTCGCTGAAAGAGTGGAATGAATTTGAGAAGCATGACTCATAAGAAAAATGTCCTTCTGCAAAGAAAATTTACAAAAATCCACAAGGAAAATATCTCAGACCGGGGTCCACAAAGTTTTGAGGATAAGCATATTTCAAAGTAACCACCCAAAACATGAACATATCAAAGGTTTCCAAAGGGAGCTCATGTGAAGCAGATAGAGTTTCTGTGTGAACCGTGTGGCCTTCATCAGACGCACCGCTGCATTCCTCCATCTGCGCCACATCTTTCATGTGTGATAGTGAGAGGGTTTTTTTTTTTTTTTTTTTTTATTGCCACCATAAAGGCTGGTATCCAGGCTCCTCAACCGCGCTCTCATTAACCTCGCATTCTGCACTGAGTGTGCAGTGAGTATTGAAACGAGCTCTCTGATGCTTTGGTTAAAGGCAGGAGAAAGAAACCACACATGATTATATGGTAATCTGCTATAGATGTTTTATTTTTGTTGCAACACATTATGTGTCTTCCAGAGTGTCGCCATAGTCTGTGATCTCCAGTAGTATCACCACTAGGCACAACAGACTATCTGAGTCTCGCGCCGTGGGGGAGACTTTTGTAGGGTGATTTTGTTTGATTGGATTAAAGAAATTCAAATATTTAATTTTTTGGACATCTGTATTATCTCTCTCTTTAAATTCTTACATTTAGGTATTTGGAAAAAAATAGTTTTGGATAAATATTCTTTCCTTATTATATCGATGCAGGCCTATACCGTTATGGTTAATGGGATTTTTACTTACATGGCGCAGTTTAATTCTTGGGCCATCTCAAAGTGCTTTACATGATCAGTCACATTCACCCTTTGACTCACACACTGCTGCTCACACACCACTGGGAGCACTTTAACGTCTCTCCCTAAGACACTAAAACAAATGGACAGAGTTCCAACCACCGCTGGAGCCGCTCTGGATGCTCGTTATGGAAGAGCAGAGAAATTAAACACAAGCTTTGACCAATTATGGACCATTAACACTAATTAGTGCCTCGTGCTTATGACATTATCAATTTTGCACAAAGGAGTCATTTGTGGACGATTCAGAGCTTTTTATTCTGAGTCTTAATTACTGTATATCTGAGGAAAGCTGTGATGCATGTGTTTCCCTGTTGATGTTGCTCTGGATTAGTAGGAAACTATATTCAGTATTTGAGAGAGGCTTCTCCATAAAAACTCTCAGATTTCTTCGTCACGCAGTATTCAAACTTGTCAGAGCCTCGTGGGATGAAGAGCTCATCTGTTTGAGATCAGAGACAGCTGCTGATACAGTCACACTCCCAACAGCGTCGCGCAAGAAACCGAGGTGTGCAGTTGATTAAAATTTCAACCAGGAGATTACCGAGTTGGTATACTAAGTACTTAGGAGGTCAAGTGAGCAAGAGCTTAGCTCAATAATCTTTAATTCCCACTCTGATGGAGTTTTCTTGGCACTTTCTCCACACGAACCAGAGCGTCACCTGAAATGACCATGGAAAACATTGAAATGTACATTCAGGTTTGGAAAAATAATTATCAGAAGTATTTAGGCTGTAAACTCACATTCAAAGGTCTTTTCTTTATGGCACAGAAAGAAATACTTATGAAAATAGAAAGCCTTCAGCTGCTATATTTCAGTCAGACTTGCCTCATTCAGCCACATTTCTATTAAGATGTTTTGAAAACAGGTCAACTTCTGGGTGAGATCTGTCTAATGTCCCTCCTGCAGTTGGAAAGTGAGAGTTGCTGGTTCTGACCTCCTTTCCAGCTCAGCAGAAAGAAAGCGAGGGGTAGGCCAGCCAACATTCCGACATCACTTCCTTCTCCAACATCTGGCAATGATCAGGCCACCAGGGGAAAAAAAAAGGATGTTTCCCACTGGCTGACTGAGGCATCGCATTGCAAGACCGCCCACTCAACCTCATTCCCCCGAACACAAAAACAAAATGAAGCTAGAGGGAGTGATTCACTATATCTCCACCACTTTACTCCAACTCTAATGTCCTCCTGACACATTTCCCTGCTTGTCTGTGTATTTCTAACTGTGCAGTAAAACACATCTCCTGCTTTATGTTAGAATACATGAACTGATAGTAATGTTTTTTTTTTTTTTTTTCTTGTTTCATGTTTTTCAGGATGGCCTAGCTGTGTTGTGCTGTCAGTGGTCTTTCAGCAGTGAGCTACTGGACCAGAGGTGTGTAACACTCATATATTCACTGTAAATAAACACATTTATCCTTCACATCTACTCAACATTTCACCTTCTTCACAAGCTACTGAAGTCAAGTTCTTCTTCAGAAATAAAAATACTAATTTGTTTGCTATTTTTAATTATTGGCAAACTATAAAGTGTAATAATGGTGACAGGCGTAATAGGGTTGTTTTAGAATGTGGATGATAATGAGAGCTGCTGTTGTGGATTGTGTTTGAACAATGACTCCCCGTATGGATGTTTATATCACAGATTTTGTGTCTGACTATTTCAATAGTAAATAGTGCAGATTTAGCTCTGTGTATTCAGGTTCAGCATGTTCCGTTAATACCCTGAAGTCTTTATATTCCACTTGTGGATGAATAACACATTAATTGGTTGAACTGACACATTTTTCAGGTGCTGACAGGCTTGCAGGTGGCCAATGGTTCAGCAGATGAATCACATATGTCAATTTATATCAAAGTGAGAGGAAACAACAACAATACCCTGTTTTCCCTGAAGGTAGCTCAGAGGCTCTCAGGTTGATCCTGTCAGAAGCAGATGCTGGTTTCAAAGTGTCAGGACAGGAGGCCTACACACTAAAACTGCACATGGTTCATGGTTTCTCGGAGGTGATATTGTGTGAGAAAATAATAATAATAATAATAATGATGAGTTAACACTGTCATTGTCCAAGACTATTGGCATCTGCATTCACTGACACCCAAACCAAATTCCATTTATTCATTAAATCAGAATCAGAAAAGATTTTGTTGCCAGAGTACTATGAAAATGTACATTTGCACGGTACTTGGAATTTCACAGGTTAGAGCTGATCAGACAAACAAACTCATATTTGTACCTAAGAGTAATTTTAGTCCTTGATAAGCCTTTATTACAGGGGGGTCAAGCATAAGGCACGCAGGCGGCTCCAAACTGGCAAAACCACCATGAAAATAAATGAAGAGTATTGGACACATAACATAAAATGATTCGAGCTGAAATATAAGGGGGATGCTGCCATGAAAGATAGCTGCCTCGTTGCTATCAAACTAAGTTTAAATGCTGTCAGATTGAGATTGTAAAAACATGCATAATACAACAGCCATAGGGGAAGTTTGGGGGAAATATACAGTATACTCTGCGCCACGACAATAAAAAAAGCTTTAAAGTTTAAATTTAAAGCTTATTATGGTTCTATTTTACCAGTCGGGCCCAGTGTATGTGGACCCTGAACTGAAAAGGTGTTTGACACCCCTGATCCGTGACATATTTTTGGACTGTGGGAGGAAACGAGAACACCAGGAGAACCCCCCCACATGCACCGGGAGGATTCTCACTGTAAGACGAGAGTGCTAACCTCTCTACCTCTATCTGGTTTGTACTCAAGTTACATTCTGAAATGATAAACTTGGGAATTGTCCTTTTGTTTGAATATTTCTGCTTCATCTTCTTCCGCAAAATCACAATGAGTTTCCTGAACCTTTACTTCTCTCTGCCACCACAGGAAGTGTCTCTGAGTGGCATCACCAGTGTGCAGAGATGAGCGTGACCTCTTGGTTCCTGGTGAGCAGCGGGGGAACCCGCCACCGCCTCCCCCGGGAAATGATCTTTGTGGGCCGAGACGACTGCGAGCTCATGCTGCAGGTGAGGGAGCTGCACAAGACGTCTTCAACGACAACAGCCTTCACTTCATGAAGCCCTGATGATTTCTGTGTAGTGTAGTGTGTTGTAGTGTATTGTTCTGTAGTGTAGTGTGGTGTAGTATAGCAAAGAGTACTGTAGTGAAGTGTAGTATAGTGTAGGTTAGCGTAGCATAGCGCAGAGCAGCATACCGTAGGACAGCCCAGGGTAGCACGGCGCAGCGTGGCGTAGCGTGGCGCAGCGTAGCCTACCGTAGTGTAATGTGTTGTAAGTCAAACCTATCCGCGGCTATAACTTGATAACTGGCAAGCGCATTGAGAGGTTGGTACTTCTGGAATTTCTCACTGCCACACAAATAGTCTGCTGACTTCACACTGACCTGTTTCATAAGATGAAAACAGAGCTATAATAAGAGTACTAAGAAAAAGAAAAAAAAAATAGATCTGCGCTCGCTGTTCCACAAGCGCAACGTATTTGTGTTTGTTTTTTGTTGTGTGTGAGTTTGTGTGTGTGCAGCTCTGTGTACATCCAGAGCGATGACTTTGGGGTGGACTCGTGTGCACCTCGAGTCGCCGCACTATTAATAGAAAGTGGGGCAGATACCTCTTCACTGAGATCTTATCTGACTGAGTCAGTTGTGGTGGAAAGTGTCGTAACATTTTAAAAGGTTTGAGTTCTCCCATCATCTGTATGAACGTCTGATAATGAGAAACGCGTTTCATACGGAGCGACTCCTCCCGTATTGTTTTCCCTTCACTATTCACACACTTACATGTGTTTCTGATGAAGTGGTTTTTTTAGACATACATCGTGCACATACAAGCCATTTGTCTGTACTCATGTACAATCTAACACGATACAAAGCCCTACATTCTGCTTCCACAATGGTTATTATTTCTATTTGTTGTTAAAATCTCCAGTGTTTTGTTATTATTGTATATTTGCTTATTTTTAAGCTGTATTATTCCTGTAATGCTGAGTTTGTCCATTGTCCATTCTATATTCAAGAGTAGCCGTCTCTCAATTTGAAGGTTGTAGGTTTAATTCCCCATTTCTCCCTTCTAACTGTCTACATTCCACACTGAGCACTAAAATTCTCCCAGTGCATGTGTGAATGTGATTAACAGTGCAAAGCACTTTATGGCGCTCAAGCAGTGAAAGAGTGCTGTATATGTGAAATCCATTTACCATTACAAATAAATGGATATTCAAAATAAAACCTTGTGTAAAGGATAAATTGAGTCACTGTTCAGATGGATCACACCAGATCACTGCCACACTTAATAAAGTGAGTGAATATAAAACTTTTCAAGGAATCGTTATTGATGAAGCTGTACAGGCAGTATAAACACTGGCATCAATCATATTTCGATGCATTTAATTAGATTAGATGTTCTGCTGTTACACACTAGTAGAATTCTTCCACACATAAAAATACTGCTCATCTCTGAGGCAGTGATTGTGTCACGTGTTTTCTTTTTTTTTCTTTTCTTTTTTTTTTTTCTACAACTGAGGGCCTGACCTTTGAACATTATTTGTCTTTTTTGCAATAGATATTTTATTCTAAACAAAAAAATACTCTTATTATAAACTAACTTTAGACTGTAGGATGATTCTGGATCCTGAGTTTGTTTTTCTAATATGTTGTCAACCACTGTGAATAAGAATATTATCCGGCGTGTCATTTACGTACCCCATCCGTGCCTTCGACATATTCATAAATAAAGCTGTTTTAGTATTCCTCGTCTCGTATCGCACCACTTTGAGAATCTCTACTGGTTGTGAACTTGCAAGCTGTCTTCACACTGTGAGGTGAAGTGAGACGACCAAGAAATGGTTGAGGAGTTTCTGACACTGTCAGAAGGTCAATGTCTAATGTGGCTACATATTCTACATATGCATGTTTTTGTATGTTTTGAGGTGACTCTCAAATCATGTTTTCTTGGTTTGCTGTGTTTGTTTGGAGCAACTCTTTTGTTAATTGTGCGAAGTGGCTTACAGTGGTCCTGCATGTGACTCCCCCAACAAGCCAAGGCCTCGTCACAAGGCACACACACACACACACACACACACACACACACACACACACACACACACACACACACACACACACACACACACACGCACACACAAACACACAAACACACACACACGCATACACACACGGGTGCAGAAGCGACAGGAAGGAAGCGAAGCAGGAGTGGGGAACGGGGACACGATTTCAAAAGCGCTGAAACGAAATCCTCCAGAGTTGAGATCACAGAAACACTAAAAAAAGAAGGAGATGAAAGCACAGCCGCTCTCTTTTTGAGCTTTTCTAACACACAAAACATCGCCCGTATTTTCGATTTTTTTGGAAGGTAAAAACTCCGCCATCAGTTCTGCGTTTGAAAACTCTGTTCAGGCTAATACTTTTTTTTCCTCCCTCTCCAGCCTGTCCTCTTATTCCCATGTAGGAAAATGATTCGCTGCTCTCTTTCCTTCCCCCCAAAGACATTTTAATAATTCTCTCTCTCTTGCCATTCTCCCTCTTTCTCTCGACTCTTGTCATTTCTTCCACCCTGCTGGCTGGTTCCCTCCTTCACTGGTTTGTAATTTAAATATTTTGCCTTTCTTAAATACAAGGATAAAGTTATTATGGATGAGTTCTTTTTTTTAAAACTCCTCTTCCTCTCATTCCAGTCCAACCTGTCTCTCGCTCGTCTCAAAGATGGAGGGACACGGTGTGACACAGGAAAGGAGAGAGGGTAATGAGTGTTAAATGGAGAGAAAGAAAGGGGCTCGAGTGGTGATGAATATAAGTTGCTGGACAGAGTGATAAATCAGACTGAGGGCAGGAGAGGGAAGGTGACAGACAGCTGATGGACAGGTGTGCAGACATGGGGAAAAGAGAGATGAAGGGCAATGCAAGGTGGGCAGAGGAAGCCAGAAGAATAGGGAGCCTATCTGGAGGCAAAGCTTGGAGCTTCTCTCCACAAGTCAGAGCTTTGCGTCATGGGTTGTTTTAGGAGCACATCACATATGGTCAAACATGGGAAGGCAGAATGCTGTCTATCCCGGAGCCAGACCCAAATTCCATGCTGATACTTTTTGATGGTTGCATAAACATCTCATGAGAAAAG
>OMNM01044381.1:0-12404 GCA_900302745.1 Parablennius parvicornis
AATTTTTTTGCTTCAATATAATTTTCGATTAGATACAATAAACAAAAATCAAATTACACTATATTTGTATTTATTTTAGAGCTTTCAACTTTCAAAAAGGTGAAAGTGGTCTAAGTGAAAATAAAGTATGATGCGTGCTGGGATAATTTATAGTAATGAAATGTATACAAAGTGGACATATAACTGGTTTTGAATGAATAAGTGAATTCACTATGGTTAAAAGTGAAATTTATATCACTATCACATAATACAATGATGAAAAAGTTCCCTAGAAAAGAAGTTAAAAGATAAAACACACCACACTGCCTCACATGTAACTTATATGGTTGTAATCAAACTATGCAATATGTAATGAAATAATCTACAACATGTGTAAATATTCAACATTTTCCAAATGTTATCACTTGAACACTCTATTTGAGACGTCGCAGCACAATTCACGTTCGCAGGTCCAACACTGATCAGTGTATAGGACACACAATGTTTGGAAAATGTATCTTTGAACATCACTTTTAGCACAACTTGTGATCTGCAATGGTCAAATAGAACAATCTGCTCAAACAACCCAAATAAAAACTGGATTTTTAAGCAAAGATTCATCATCCAATTAACCTTATTTGTAAGAAGATCTGGCAGGATGGTTGGTATTAAAAAAATAAAACAAGATTTCACTTACACCTACTCATTGTGTGGCTTTATATAACTGTGTTTACACTTTTACTTCACGCATGGATGACCGCAGTGGTGCTGAGGTTAGGAAGGTTCACTGGTTTGAATCCCGCTGTGATGTGAGGAAACGTCTCCACTGAGAAAGCCAAATCAAACATGCACTAACGGAGCAATTGAAATGAACCGGCTAATCAATTAATGTTTTGAAGATTTCACACTTGTAGATAGAGAATTCCTAAATAGGTTATTATATCCAATTTTCGCAACATGAGCTGCTGTCTGCTGCATGTGTGACGATGCACAAGAGCAAATCCATTTCACTTTAACGTAGTGTGCGGCAAAGGCACTCGCGATCATGAGATACTATCTGATGATTAATTAGCATCGAAATAATTAAAAGGAGGGATTCAGCTCTTATCGTTTTATGACACCTTTAACGTGCAGTCAGATGCAACCGATCCCCTCCTCCGAGATATCAGACACAAAAAATGTTCCATAAATGAGCCCGCAGCTGTGCTGTGCTGTTAATGTCAATAGATGCATCGGAATCTGTTCAACTGAGGATTAGAAGCGAAGCATGAGGAGAAAAAAAAAAAAAACTCTCATGTGACTTTGTGTCGTCGCGGACTGACGAGTTGCAAAAATGGATGATGTCAGTGAAAGAGCAGGAGTCAGACTTAAAAAGGTGGAAAATGTTCAAAAAGATGACACATTTTTAAAGCTTCTTTCAACTATTTTTAGACACGCGAGTCGAAAACATGAAGAATGCCTGAGATCAGTTTATGTAATATTGTTAACCTCTTCAAACAGGCTGCAGTCACATGGAACACACTGAAATGTAGTGTTACTGCACACAGCAGATGAGGTTTTTCTAAAATAAGCAGTTTCATCACCTCCGAAATCACTTTTTATAAAGAGGTAAATTTCCGTGACTTGTAGTTTGTGAATTGTTTTCACCTTTGATGTTGATTTTTAGTTGCATTTTTTTTTTTTTTTTTTTTGGAGAAAAGTTTGTTCACAACTATTTCCTTTTTCAAACAATGTTGAAACTTGTCATTTTGCTTGTCTTGTTGTGTTGCAGGGGCCCGTACCTGGAGCCGAGGGGGACCGAAGGGCTGAAGCAGGAGTGGTTCACCAAATACTTCTCCTTCTGAGCACAAGCACACACACACACAAAGACGCACACAAAATACATAACCACATCAACAGACACATGGGCTCATCACCAGCAAGGCCATCTCAATCATTGCCTCAAAGCTCAACCAAAAAGTGCTTCTCGAACACATGCCTGACCTCTTCTCCAAACATAGGCCTGCCGGATCTTGTTTGTATAGTTTCGAATGTCTCCATATCATTTTTTTTTTCTTTTTCTTTTTTTAAAAGGCAGTCTTCCTTTTCTATCGTTGCTCCAGTGTCATCGCACAGTTATTCAAAGGCAAATTGTACATTTCTTGGAAATCAACAACCAACAAGTGTCTGTTTTGAGTATGGAAGCATTCAACATATTCAATCAAGATCCACTTCAGAAATGGACACACACGAGTCACCATACCAAAATGAAGCTTGTTTCAATGCAAAAATGTATAATATCCTTACTGAAGAAATTGAATAAAATATTTTGTTTTTGTAAGTGTTTCTCTCCTGCACTTTTATGCGACGACAAAAGCAGAGACACAAATGTGTGTCGGGTGTTGAAAGGAGAGGATTCCGGTAATAACTAAAAACTGATCTTCACATTTTAAAGAGCTGCATATTTCAAAGTATGGGGCAGTTGGATGGTTGTGGCCACAGAAAAATATTCCACGTTTTGAATGTTTTTTCCTTTTGTAATTTTTGGGGAGAAATTGTGATTAAGAGAAATAAACAGAGGCTGAATCTATAAATTCCTTTATTGAAATGCATTTTTTTTAAAGAACTGGATTTATCAGAAATGTAATGGCAGTTATTGGAACAATGAAAAAAACCATAACAGAGATTTTGACAGTTGCAGATCATGAAGAGATCAATGCCTTGTGCAAGTGGAGATTTTATTTCATCTTTAACTTTCAAGTTTGTATATAGAAGGAAGGGATACTCCTGTAAGAACATGTATATCTCCAGTACTGCTCTAATCAATTTAGAAGGGTGAATACACCATCGTCACAGGGTAAACAATCAAACCCACTGGACTGTGGGAGAAACAAAAAGAACCTTCTTAAAAAACCACTCCCAACACTTTATGGCTCTCAGCCTACTTTATTCACTGTGTTTTATTCCTCTTACAGTTGCAGAGTTAAGGATACAATAAAATAATACACACATTAAAATCAACATCAGCATTTCTGTCAGAATGTGAGGATTAGCAATCACATGGAGACATCTTAGTATGTTTACTATTGACAACATTTTTACACACTGGCAGAAATGGGGAAAAGCGTGAGTATAATTATTACTTGCAAACCTCAGCCGACATCTCTGAACTAAAACTGAATGAAGATTTTATTTGAATACATACTTCTCAAGTTAAAACAAAAACACTTATGGTACAATGGTTAAACCCAGACATCACTGAGTAAACATCTTTGTCAGGAAGACACAGAAGGATCAATAAGCGTCTTTTCATCACAGAGGTGAATCAGGTCGACGGGCAGGAAGCTCAGATGAGATGACAGATACACACACTCTGCCTTTGTCATACAAAAAAATCTCTCTCTCTCTCTCATATACTACTGGAACATGGGGTGGTTCTGCAGCACCTCTGTGGCAGAGCTGTACTGGAGAACGTTGTCATGGAAACCAGTGAGCTCCTTTTGCACGTCCTTGGCATTCCTTCCTCTCGAGCTCCGGTACTTCATGGAAAGCAGCTTGGAGCACAGGTAGTGGAGCCACAGCACGTTGGTATGGGGGTGGTAGTTGCTCCAGTTGTTTCTGAGGAAGACGGATAATCCCGAGAGGCAGGTTAAATACTGTAAACTAACAAGAGCATAGTGGTGAAAAAAGAAAAAAAAAAAAAAAAAGAGGAGCTGTGCTTCCTATTTAACAAACCTCACAAAGGTAAATTAATGTATTTCACAAAATGTCTCATTGAGCTACAAAGAAGGTTTAATTTCTAGATGATGTTCAAAAACACAAGCCATCAAACAGGTCATTAATTATTCAAACAAATGATGAAAGCTGTATAATGGGGAGAAGAACATTTTTTAAAAAGCTTTCAGAAGCTTTTCCAAGACGACACATTAAAAAATTGCGTCAAAATCTAACCACTGCATTTATACAGCTTTCTAGGCTCTAATCTTCCACACTCCACTTCCTGTTGTATGTGGAAAAAGAAAATGGAATCTTAGAGTTAACCATTCACCCAGAATGCTTGTCTGATTTATTTCATGTACATAAGCTGCACAATAGCCAGAATACCTTGAAGAGCAGTGGTATTCTGGTCCTAGAGGGCCGCTGTCCTGCATGCTTAGAAGTCACTCGCCTGCTCAAACACTTCTGAATCTGATCAATGTGTTCAACCTTCAAGCTCGGCAGAAAGAGCGGTGACGAGCTGCTCATTACAGCAGAGTGTGTTGGAGCGGGACGGAGGCCCCACAGGACCAGGATCTACAATCTTAAACATAACTCATTCAAATCACGATCTTAAATTAGACTGACATGTGAAATACTGTACAAATGACAGCAACTGGTGACCAAATACATTATGAACACCCACGATTTTATGCTGAATAACTTTAATAGACGACAGCGAGGGCAAAACGTTAGAGGATAAAACAACCAACTTGTTGTTCATAAATGATCTGTCTGTTTCTCACAAAAGGTGTGTGTGTGTGCGATCTGACGCATGTTATGCAACAACACTTTGTAGCGAACTGTTACATAATAGGACAGAAAAAAAAAAATGTCTTTACGTGCATATGACATCTTTAAAAAGACTGACCCATTCTCCTGTCTCATCAGCCGGTAGATGTCAAACTGATAGTCACCCTGGCCCAGGAAAAGCTCTTCGTCGTTTGAAATGTCACAGGACACGGTCAGATTATCTAGAGGGAGGAAAACAAGTACGACAATGGCGCATAGTGTTACAACTCAGGAGAAATGGCTCGACAGAACATTGAGGGAGGAGGTGGAAAACAGCTGACCGATTTCTAGCCTGGAGAGGGAGTAGTCGATGATGCGGACCAGCACCCCTTTAGTTTCGACACACTGGGCAGTTCCATTCAGCAGGAAGCTCCCCGTCTTCTCTTTGGTGGTTTTGACCAGCACGTTGCCCCAGTGGAGGTCCCTGCAGCCCAGAGACAAAAGTCCCCCAGTGTTACGAGACACCTACGAATCAACCGGTGTGCCGACGCCACATTTACACCGACTGTGTCACTGCACTGGCTCGAGTCTGCTGTGATCTTGACTTGAGGCCACATTTCTCTCCTGCTCAGTTACAGCATTCGGTTGAACGCCTAATGGAAGCATCTGTTGTTGCTCATCAGCAGAAAAATCTGTGACATTGTATCTGACGTTACGCTGATTGAACTAATGTGACACAAGCTACTTTATCTTGTAGTATTTATTAAAGCACAGAATATTTTAGACATTGATCATTCAAACTATCAAGAAATTCCTGTTTATACAATTGTAAAATGTTAGCTGACTAAAACTTATTCTGCTATCGTTTTACTAACTTCTTTTTAAAAAATGACACATGGAACAGTAAACAATACTGGAAGATTTTATAACAACAAGTATTATTCGGACCATACTGACATAAAATCATGTTAACAGCATTAGCATGGACACAGAAAAACTGTGAAACTGTGACAAAGACTTGATCAAACATGGGAAACCAGTGACTCTGACCAGCTTGTTTTCAAAGCTTAATACATTGTTGGTCATTTCAATATTGTTAAAGTGTAAAATTATTTGTTTCGAGAAATAAATGAAAAATCAAATGTAAAATGTATCACAGAATATTATTCATAACTTCAATACTATTCTTGCTGTGTAGCATCAGGTCGAGCTCAGTCTGTGGATGAAGCCCATCAGTAATTGTATTGTGTGTTTGTGTGTGTGTGTGTATTCTACCTGTGTTCAAACTGTAGCTCCTGCTCAGCAACAGCCAAAGCTGCAGTCACCTGATGAAGGATGCTCTTCGCCACCACAAGGGATGCCAACTTCAACACAATAAAGACTTGTATTAATTAGTCTGAATGAGTCAGCGATCAAATGAATCAAAATATGGAGATATTTAGTCAACAAAGTGAAATGCTGCATTAGTGAAACATTTTCTATGCATCTCCTGTCTGCACACAGTTAATTCAGGATCTTGTCGACATGACATTGAGGAAAAACTCACTAATGATAGACAGGCAGTGTCATTAATCTGGTGTGGATGAGCAATGAATTAAAGCTGGTTAAATGAGACGTATGTGGCATGAGATGGTTGACAAAGAGAGAAAACCATCGAAAAACGTGTGTATTTTTAGGCCTGTCAAAAAGCAGATCTATTTGTAAAGGTGCATTTTCACTTTCTGTTTGCTTCAAGGAGAGATTTTTTATTTTTATTTTTTTTTTACAGTCTCTGACGTGACTGATGAGCCCTCAGTATTGCTATTTGTCTGTCTTCCCGATGTGAGATGCCTACCGTTCCGTTGCTGTTCTCCAAGTCGACGCCTCCAAACTCAAACTCGAGGATTAAGAATATCTGATCTTCTTCAAAGAAATCTGAGCACAAACACAAAATAAGACAAATGCGCAGCCTGGCTCTGATCTGTGTGTAGAGTCTCTACATGCAGGGATTATTGTGAACACTGTTCAGTGTTTATTATTCACACAAGAGGACAGTGATGACATGACAATCTCCGTTGCAGGACTAGGTTTACCAACCTGGTCTGTCATTTTCTGAGCATTTGCGTTTGTCGAAAGTGTCCCAGGCTTTTAGAAAATCAGGTGGGTAGCGGCCTTTGACACAGTGGAGACTGTGAAGGAAGAGCAGCAGAAACAATCAAATCACTATTTCACTCAAAACACCTAAAAACACCGAAAAGACAAAAACAAAAGTTGAAATAAAACATTTACCCTTTGAGTCCAATGAAACCGTGAGTCTGGTTGTTCTGCTTCTCTTTCAGGCTGCTCAGCTCTCTGGATGGAAAGCACACAGATTTAGATTTCCCTCAACTTGAAAAGAAATTTCAGTCTCATAATAGTGTAATTACAGAATGAATGTTCACTTACTTTGAGATTATAATTTCATGAAGGATTTCCCCAAATGTCTTCTGGTCCTCTCCATTCACCTTTTCAGCACCCTCTACTGGAATGACCTAAAAACAAAATCCCATCATTTGTTAATTTTTCCACAAGTCCTTTTCAGCGTTGCGTTGCCATGTGAGAGCGACACCGACGTGCAAATGACCTCAAACTTCAACAAAGCCGCACGAGTCCACACACCTTGAGTGCAATCGTGTCTCCTGAAGGACTGGTGGTAGTGAAGACCTCCCCGAAAGTCCCCTCGCCAATTTTCACACACTTTTTCATGTACTGAGGGAGGATACACTCTTCCCAGGCAAGCGGCTGCTGCTGGCCGCACTCCGCATACACCTTCTCTGCGTCGGAGAGATCGTCTTCACCCGCACTCTGGAACAATAAAAGCGTTCAGAAGACTTGTTGAATTTTGTTCGTCAAAACGTTTGAAACTATCATTTAACTGCAGTAAGCTGCAGTGAGCTGTCGATGTACCATGGAGAGGCAGCTTTGCAGCTGTGAGTGAAGACGTCTGGAAAAAGGCGTCTGTGTAGGGATGGCGAAGAGATCCTGGCTGACATCTGCGAGCCCCGTCCTTTCAGGAGAGCCAACCGCCAAACACTTGGGAGTGAGCACCACTAATGAGAGGGAACAGTAAAAAAAAAAGAACAAAAAGTCATTAATTTAAGCTCAAAATCTGGAGCTTTGTAATGTGCATTCTGTATTATTACCCTTGCGATGGACAGACAGTGCGGCTTTGAGGCGGCTCCAGGTGGGCGTTAAATCAGCCATCAAAGACGAGAGGTTGAGACGACTTGCTCTCAGCGGGGTGGAGAAATTTATCGTACTTCCCAATAATTTCTGCTCGTCCTGCAAGTCAAATGTCATTTAAACATTTAATCCCCATGAACGCCGCACTTGCAGGGAGACGCATGCCCCAAATATTTTGATAATTATGCACATCTGTGGGCTTTAAAATGTCAATATTCAGTACAGAGATGGAACAATCCCATAAAAAGGGCTTTACCTGGGGATGCTGCTGCTGTGTGGAGATGAAGTCAGTAATGCTGCAATCCGCAGACCTGGCGCTGCCCATCAGTGAAGTCTTGGATCTGAACATGTCTTTGTTTTTCCAGCGACTCACACTCAAACCGCTCACACACGCCTTTCTCGTTGTCCCGGGTCCGTTTGCGGCTGCGCTCATTTTCTTGTCTTTGGGAGCCTGATGCAGCTTTTTTCGGTTGGGACCCACGTCGCACGCTTCTTTCTCAGTGGCAATACGTTGGAAACTAGCCGAGCCCTGATTTTTCATTACGGCTTTCAGGGAGAAGGAGTCTTCCACACCGTTGAGAGAGTCGTTTGTCGTCCGCTCGTCATGGGCCGAGGACAACGCGGCTGGAGATCTCATCGTGGCGCCTTTAGATTGCAGCATTTCTTTCAGTTGCGACTGAGTTACTCTCTTCAGCTTAACGATACTTTTCTTCGTAAGACACTTCTCTTTCAGCCGTGTTGCGAGGACGGCCGTGTTTTTTACCGTTGACTCTGTGGACTGTGTCACACCTGTGGGACTCTTATATTTTGACTTTTTATCAGGCACATTCCTGCTCTCAGTAATTTTTCCGGAAGATCTCATTTCTTTGGAGTTGTGGGTGTATTCCTTCTCCTGGTGGTTTGTATCTTGATTCCCACTCAGCTGTCTTAATGCCAGCTTCTGAATCTGGACGGAGCATTTCCTTCTGAGAGACTCATTCTTTACAGCTGTGGCCTCCTCTGGAGTGACGAGCGTTGACGTAACCTTCCTGGGGGGCGACGGCGTGTCCATGATGACCTCAGAGTTGCTGTCTTCATGTTTAGACATTTGTGTGTTTGAGTGTTTAGCTAAGTGTTCATTGTCAACTGATGGTGAAATAAGAGCGAACTGTGGCGTCCCTTTGGCTGACTGGCAATGAACTGGGCTCGAATGCTCCAGACAGGAGGAGTATGTTGATTTGCTGCAAAGCTCAGAGCGAGTGTTGCAGTCTAGTCTCTCCAGCCGCACTGTGCAGCGCTTGGTCAAACATTTCTCCTTCAAGGTTTCGATCAGCCACTCCAGCCCTCCTGTCGCAGACACAAACTCGCTGGCGCCTGCACTGTACGTGGAGAGGCCAATTCCGCTGGGTACAGTAGAGGGTTCCTCTTGTTTGTACAGGTCTGGTTCCTTTTGTTGCTTTTTGACAAAGTCTGATGGAAAAACCAGGTTTTCTTGAGATGAGCACAAGTCCTTTATGGAGATCACCGATACCGAGGAAGACATGGCCGACAGATCATCGATGGGAAAGGGTTTGCGTGGCGCATGTTTGCCGAAGAAGCTTGCGGACGGCGTTGAGCAAAACACTGGTCTCTGAGGGCCACGACTGAGGCCACGACCTGGCAACTCATTTAGAGAGATCTCTCGCAAAGGGTTGAAGGCAAAGCCTGATATTCCAGCAGCATTCAGCGAGTTTTCCTCACCCGAAGATTCAAATGCTGAAGGATTGTTGCGTTTCCGGTAAGGCCGATGTATCCCGCCGGCACGAGAGGCTCCAGAAGTAAAGTCATCTGAAGAGTTGAGGAGACTATCCAGTCGCTTTGGAAGATTGAGCCGAGTGTGAGCGCGTCTGCGACAGGTCACAAAGGGACCGACAGAGGGAGACTGGCCACTGGGGGAAAAGAAAGAAAAATAATGATTACATGAATTGCTAAAGTTGTTTCCATGATACTCACCAGTACTTAAAAAAAAAAACAAAAACAAAAACGCACAAACAACTAGGTTGTGTACTTACATGAATCCGGTCTTCATTTTGGCTGAATGTTTGGGCCGTTTGGGTGCAGATGCCTCTTTGTCACTCGAGGAAGAAACCTGCTGGCTTTCCAAACTTCCTGGTACGGACAAAAACCTGGTTTTCCTGTTGAATTGAAAAGACATTACTTCGGATAGACACAAATCCTTCCACTGCAAACCGTTTACACATATAGGCATGATTTAAAAAAGCGCAGTCAAAACAATCACCACATTTTGAATGAAAATCTTTGCTTTTATATGATATCAAGTATTTTTGGGTGTGTGGACTGGTCTGCCACAATAAAAGAGATTATAAATAATAATTTATTCTGCTGATCAGATAAACTCATCAAATATCTGTTTACAAGAAAAGCAGAACCACCAAACTAAACACAGGCTGAAAACCTTCTGATTTCTTATCCTTTTTCCCCACAAAAAGGAGGTGCTTTGTGAAGTAGAAAAATTGTTCTCCTTACCTCTTACCAGAAAAACTCTTCTTTCTGAAAAAGAGCAGGGTGTTGAGCGTTTAATAAAAGAAAAAGTACACAGCTTAGAAAGAAATTTAAAACTGTATCTATGATGAGACAACTTGTTAAACTAAATTAAATTTCAGTGGAAAATTTATATATGTGACATTATTGACCATTTGGCAATTTCTTTGTATCTGTAGTAAATACAACATTTAAAAAAAATTACTCGTGCATGTTGGCCTGAGACTTGGATTTCCTTTTTTGTCGAACAAGCTGAGCAGGAGGATGAGAGGGAATTATATTTGCTTCATCGCTTGTATCTCCATCATCAGAACTCTTCTCAGCAAGACATTGCCTGGCCTTCTCCTTGGCAGCTCTTTGCCTTCTAGCATCGATCCTCATCTTGCTACAAAGTGAGAGAAGAAACACAAACTTAGAGCAAGTAGGTATTGAAATCAGTTACATGATAATCGATCCAATATTATTGATAAGGGTTTGTGTCCAGGAATAGCTAAATCTGTTTATTAAGCACTAACAATGCCAAACGATGTACATACTTTATTTCAGATCACACACACAGAGACTCTCCCGGTTTCTTTTTGCAAAGTTTACAAATCAATATTTATAATCGGTGAAGTTGTCACCACATATTGTTTTGGCACGTTTGGAGTTTGTTTTGCTTGTTGTAACAATAATAGTTTTACAAGTAAACTTTCATGATGTGCCATTTATACTACCACCCAGTTCAATGAATGATAAACTCTTGCATTAATAGCACAGATGAAACTCTTTGCAGCTTGAACAGACAGTACCTGGTTTTCTTCCGTTTCGGGGACTCGAACACGGATCCATTCTTCGATCCGGAACTGTCGAATGCCTGTTTGCGGTTTTCTGGTGAAATCCAGGCACACAGCTTCCGCCTCTGTTTACCGTACGTTTTTAGCACCAAGGGCTTGAACTGCTTCATGTCTGAAAACGTGGTTGTAGTAGTTTGAAATTCATTTAAAGAGTACAAACTGACGACACGACGTTAACGAGAATCGGAGTTTAATCCAGAAGTTTAGCTTGGATGGCTCGACCGATGTTAAAGGACAAAAGAACGGACAAATCTTACCAATAACAAAAGGCTAATGACGCTACCACAGAAAATCCGCTGTAATTAGACCTGGATGACCATTTCACGCTATCTCTTATATCAATGTATAGGCATTAAAAAAAGGTTTATATATTTCTATCCTCGCTGATCTGTCATGCAGCCACCCGCCCCGCTTCTCGTTCAAACTACGGACGGACACCGGTGATTGGACAAAGATCCGTTACAGTGTTATTACAACGCCACCTGGCGGATCGGAGGAACTACAGGTCAGAGGCCAACAACAATAATGAACGCGCTGTTGACCTTGTTGCACAAGTTATGCTTTGTAAGAAACACTTTTTTTTTCTTTTCTGGAACGTAGTATTGCTATCATTATTAGTATTTTAAATTGAATACAATAACAAAATCAGGTAACTACCATCTAAAAATAAATGTGAGAATTAATCTATTGTGGACTCTTGTGTCTGCAATAAGCAGATGATGATGATGATGATGATGATGATGAATTATTTCTGACCGACTTAGAGAATGTTCATGCATTTATTTTCACTAGGCTTGATTATTGTGTAATTGTGTTTGTGTATAACCGCTGTATATGGAAGTATATCTCTGCCATCAGTTTGAATTAGAATTTGTAATTTAATTTTTATTTCTTACCATCAAAATCAGATTTCGAATTTTAAGCCATTGAATTTCAAGCACCAATTGTTTTTTGCTTCTGATTTTTTAATCAATATCAAAATGAATTCAGTGTAAAATTATTCAATGTCTCAAAAAATTCAGCCTGCTTCTCCTCACCCCCTGTTTCTCCTTTTCTTGTTCCTCCTTCTCTTCCTCCTCCTATTTAGTGATGAGGATGACAGAGAGGACAAGGAGTTTATGCCACTTGTGCAGAATTCTGCTACCTCCTGGCTGACAGCTCCATCACAGACAGCTTCTCATAATGCAGCATGTGTGAGACGTGGAAGATGTTTGTTCAACTTTGTGCATAAAAAATTTGGGAAAAAATAGCATAGGCAATGACTACATAGTTGTACTAAAAAATAAAATAAAATAAATTAAATTAAATTAAATTAAATTAAATTAAATTAAATTAAATTAAATTAAATTAAATTAAATTAAATTAAATTAAATTAATGATGACAATCAACCTGTAATAAAT
>OMNM01044383.1:2500-11448 GCA_900302745.1 Parablennius parvicornis
TAGAGAGCGTAAGGCCGAGTCCGGGACCAGCAGGGGCGACGCCCTCGGGTCGGCAAAAGACTGAGACGGTCCATCTCCCGCTCCGGCCTCCCCTTCACCTCCCTGCACCACAGCAGGAGCGCTGTAGTTGTACTTTCTATGATACGTTTCAGGCAGGAAGGCGCTCCAGTTGACAAACTTCAGCAGACTGGAGGACTCTGGGTTGTTGTGAGCATTGGCCATCATGGCTCTGAAGAGGGCCTTGTCACTTGTGAAGTACTCACTCCAGAAACGCACCATGAGAGTGCGGGGCAGGATAGGCATGTCTTGATTCTGCTGATAGGAAGGTGTATTGAGGTCCAGGGCCTGTAGAACTGGGTAAATGAGTGCTTGGGCCTTTAAGTGGACGTCCCGTCCAGGCTCTTTCAATAGCTGTGAAGACAAATAGAAAAGTGTTAGTTTCTGTCGTGTGTCAGTTCATCAGATCAACACCAAGACTACAAAATTTCTTCTACTCCTCCCTCAACTGTAGACTTTATACACAAACTCCAACCATCAGCTAAAATGTATAGGTTATTTATTCAATGCATTCAGTTAAATTTGCCATCAGCAAGGACATTTCTTTTAAATACAAAAATATCTTGCATTGATAAACGGCACAATAAATTTACATGAACATTGTCAAAAAAATTATTCTTTCTTTACATCAAACTTGATGAGATTTTGCCTTTTCTTCTCCCCCGTGAACACCCTCCCCCCAAGCTTGATCAAATGTACCAACCATGCTTGCTTACAAGATTAAAAACATTAATGTTTCATAACTCCTCTGGCTCTCTTCACTAACGTGCAGAAAACCCAGCAGTAATCCGATCCCCCGAGTTTCAGTGCCCCTGGAGTTGAGTTTGACTGCTTGAAAGTACCTGTACTCTAGAAACATTATGCACTTGTATGTTGTAAAACAAGCAGCTCAGCTTGACCATTTTTACGAGTGAGTGCGTGGGGCTCAAGAAGACCCTGGTGTAGCACCCACACAGCATTGGCACACAATGGCTTTAGCACGATGCACTCTGGGAAACAGGCAACGCATGACTTCAACCTCACCACTGCTCGACCTGTCCTCCATGCTAACAGAACTGGTTTGATGGCGCAGAGCTGATAATGTCAACATTGTCATTAACAGTTGAAATTATGTTAATTTTTGTCGTTCTTAAACATATTATTGTAGATTATGTTTTAACAAGTGATGCACATCAACACACGTCAGATGACTCACTGAGGAGGGCTGCAGATGCAGCCAAAACAGGTCAGCAAGTTAAACAACATTCCTGCTTCACTTGTCTTTTAAAAATAACCTATAATAAATAATTGTCATTCAGAGCTCTTTGTGTTGACATTAAAGTTAGCTAAAGTATTGACTTTTATTTGACTGATTTCTCACAATTCATGATCTATAACATCCTAAAGTCTAGAATTAACTGCCTGTGATTCCTTCATAATTTCTGTACTTTAAGCAGTGTTTGCATCAGGTTGTGGACAACCAACAACAAAGCATAAAAATAAAAAATTAAATAGAGAATTCACCAAATTTACTAAATTAAATTCCAACAAGATCACCGTAACAACTCCTCATATTGCTCAAGTTTATTCTCTAAGACCTAAATGAATGTGTTATGTTCTCACTGAGCATTGCACTAGTAAGATGTTTTATTCCTTTGAGTTACATTATAACTTGTGTGTGATACAATGTTAGTATATACAATACGAATCAAAATGTGTAGTTTTTCCTGTCAAGTAATTAAAAAAGAATAAGGAATCTTATCCTCGTCTTCTTTTATCTCTTTTTTTCTCTTCAAAAGCAGCTGTATTTTAAGCCAGTTCGTTTTGCATTTACAGTAAAAACACTGCTTGCCCTCATATTGCTCATAAATATTTACAACACATTTTTATAGTTTCTCTGTTTGTTGAGTTTTTTTATACTTTTCTTGTCTCTAATAAAATTTTCCATTGATATAGTTGATCATTTTTCTTCAACTCTGTATAGTGATGTAAATCTTTAAATATTAGGTTTTAAAGCTTTTTTTCAACAAGCATTTTTTGATCTAAGCTTTTATGAACCAATCCATCCACATAATTGAAAAATCATTGTTGTTCCTCAGCTGCTTTAACTATTACATTTCCACATTTCCAACACTCAACTATCGAGACACACTGTAACATACTGTATTTGACCTCAGACTCCAAGAACCTGAATACTTGATGATATATATGACATGACAACAACATAAATATTAATCCTAGTTAGAGTCCCCCATCTGCCAAGTTTATGCCAACTCAACTGATTGGTGGTGAGGCTTCGTCAAACTGTTTCTCATCAATTATTTAGGACAGCTACTGATTTTACAATTCTAGCCAGGTCCTATGCTCAAAACTAGCTATCCTGTCTTTCCCTATGTATACAGCATGCTACTGAATAAGAAATTTAGAGGACAGTATGTTTACTTGTTATGACAAGTCTTTTGCAGCAATGAAAACCACAACACTGTATATATTTTTTGCTCTGTTTTGTGTTTGGAATGACTGAATGATATGAGTAAGACCAAGTAAATAATAGGTGATGAAACACAAAAGCACAATTAGTCACATGAGGCCTCATAAAAACAGTTCCTGCAGTGAGTTTAATACTGTACTCCTTATCGTATCCTGGCTCATCAAGTTTTACTCATGCAAAGTGTTCACAGAGTCTCAATTAATAACCAGGAAAAAAGGAACTGAGAAGCAATTAGATCCACTACCTGCTGGGACACAGCAGCTGCCAGGTTCCCTCCTGCACTATCTCCAGAAACAGCGATGCGTTCAGGATCCACAGAGAACTGGGCCAGCACCCCCTTCTGGAGGAAGTGTTTGACCACACGATAGACGTCCTCATAAGGGACAGGGAAGTGATAGGCAGGGGCAAGACGGTACCTGGTAAAACAGAACACTGCAGATCAACACCAAACCATAAATAAACATGAACTTTGAATGTCATGTGCACATCCAAAATTTTAAGCTCAGGAAAATGAATACAATGATGGCATTTTCGAGAAGATGTCGGGTGATGAGTAAAAATTAGAAGCCCTAGTTCAGGGACGGTCACTGCAATTTCTGCACAGACAAAAGGTACTGAAAAGTATTTTAAAGGATCAAAAACTGATGATGAAGGATGTCTCAAAATGATCTACTGCAAATGTAATCATCAGTTCAACTTATACTGAAGGACTGCTACGTTAATTTTTTAATATCAAACCACTGATATTGTCACAACATCTTTCAGGACATTTAATTACATAATTAATCTATCTAGTTAGATTAGATCATTTAAAATCTTTGTAACATTCACAGCTCTTTGTAAGTTGCCTTCACCCCCCCCAAAAAACCAAACTGCCGTCTGACTTCATTAGATAGTCCACATTTGTCTTGCACTCACCCATGTCCTGTAGGTGTCTTCTAAAATTGTTTTACTCTGCACTCCAAATGTTACACATGGCCTGCCCTGAACCTGTGATTGGTTTAAATTTGTACATACATTCTTAGCAAAATGCTGCTACAAATTAAGATAAGGCGGAAACCACTCAAATCCCACAGTATGTCAACAGCCACAAAAAACACACACAATATAATGATTTAATAATCTGGCAGTGTGACTCCAAAGCTGGGGAAAAAAATGTGTACAGAGAATTATGGGTTAAAGGCAGCACTGTACGAAACAAAGCTACAGTGCTCAAGAGACGGTGCTGGAGGCCGGATGTGCCAAAGAACAACAGGGAAAGGCCTGGCAAGTCCCAAATGAAAACCTGTTAGCTTCACTCTACTGCATCATCTCTTCAATCGAGCCTGTGATTAATGAGAGAGGACAGGCACATGTGAGTGGAAAAATTGAGATATAGATAAGAGAAAGGGGAGTGGTGGAGGGTAAAATTTCAATGCAACCAGTAGAACAGGAAACCTGTTGGCACTCAGTGGTGTTTATATTTTTTGTTCCTAAAATGCTTTTAGCCTCCTTTTGATGTGTGTGTATGGTAACATTTACTTACTCTACGGAGAGAACCACAGCATCTAGCTCTGTGACAATCTTCCTGGCCAGGAGATCATATGGGCTCATCTCTGCATTGAGGAGAAAAACATTTTTAGAAAATACATTTTAAAGCAATATAATCGCAGTGACGCATAGAACCTTTCCTGATTGTCGCTCATCAACTTTTATTGAAAGTAACACCACAGTGGTACTTCCTGGAGAGATCTGTTGTACCATAATTGTTGCAGCCATTCGACAGATTGTAAGAACAGTATGAGGCATGTCAAACTCCGAGTCATGTTTTTTAGTTTCGGATTAGAGAGGGTTACCACCCTCTGGGATTCCCGCCGCTGCGGCAGACGGCACATTATTTGCTCGGGAAACTATGAAAGCCGTGCATGTTGCGTTTCACAGGTTAGCCACTATTTACGATCCTGTCATGATAGCTGTCAATGGGAGTCGATATGAAGTTGCAATACAATACGTCACATTTATAAAGAAATTCATTTTCAGAGTGAGTTCCTGATTGCCGTGATAGGAATATATATTAACTATTCATTTATCTTCCTGTCAGAGTCGTAATTCAGAGCGATAAAGAAGAAGGCAAGTCGACCATGAACTTACGAGAACTCCCCAGACACCATCCTCCACCGTGCAGGTATATGACAGCTCTCCTGAGATTAATGTCATCCCCCTGGTGCTTAGGCTGGTACAGCACTACCTCTACTCCATCAAACTTTTCTTCTGTCACCTTGACATGCTCATCAGACACAGGAGCTACTTTTTCTAGCAGCGTAATGAGGTACATAACCCCCATGTAGTCCTTCAGCCCCAGTAGCTCGCTGAAGTCTGCCTGGGAATAGAAACAGACAGATGTCATAAGGTGAACAAAAAGCTACATCAGAGAGGAGAATCACTCCATATACAATAAATCTACTGTAAACTACATCACCCTAAATGACCTGATTTGAAAGACCTTCAGATGACTGAAATGTTGCCTTGTGATTTGTTTCCAGTCCCACTAAAGAGTTTCAACTAAATAACATATTACAGACAGACTGATAATCCACTATGTGTGCTGAGGCAGCCAGTCAGTGGCTGGCATGAGACTGATCAAATGATACTTTTTTATTGTGACCACATGAAAATAGTAAAAATGCTCCTTGATCATCAGGATCACCCAGCAAAAACAGGGAAATTCAAATATTCTGAAAATGTGGCTTCAACAAAAGAGAAGCTGATACAATACAATACGATACAATCTAGAAACAATGACTAATATTGATTTGTTCAGTGTGTACAATGATTTTGATATATGACTTAAAAACGAGGGAAGGTCACATACCAGTGTTACATCTACAAAAACTTCTCACGTGTTTTTCACCCTATACAGTAACGTTATTTTCAATAAAGAAAAAAAAAACTTCAGACATAGCACTATCATCCCTGAATCACGAATATGATTGATATGAATTATTACATTCAGGAGACTGAATTTGCACTTTGTCTGAGTTGGCATGTTGTTGGATATGATATTTGTAGATTTGGTTAACGCACTAAGGATGAAATTAGAAATATAACTCTTTAGTAATTTATTTGGCGTTCATGTCTTATTTGAGCGAGAAAGCATCAATCAACAGGAGACAATAAATACGAATGAGCCCCAAAACAAGCATGAAAACACTGAAGCACGGAGGCTGCAGTAAACCACGGGCGCCTAACGGTCATAAACAGAGGCTAGTTTCCTTAATAGGGTCTATTATTAGACCAGGTGAGCAGGACTATACAACGCATGGATTATCATCTGACATAATCTGGTGTAACCAGCATGTGTTTCTACATCAGCAAAAAACAAAACAATAAACGTGCAACCTGCCACCTCAATCCACACCTGAAGGAATTAAGTAAAATCAACTATGTGTATTTTATTCTAAGATATAAGCCAATGATCGGCGAGTAAAAATGCTTGCCCCTACATTCTATTTGCGGAGAAACTTACCAGGTGGCTGAGACTCCTGAAGAAAGAGTTGGTCAGCATGAGTTTCCATCTCTCCTCTATCTCCTCCGGGATGGGCTCGTAAATATAATAAGCGGTCAAAGAGCAAAGAGCGACGAACAAAACGATGCTTCCCAGCCTCATTTTGCAAAGAGCGTCACCGGCAGCCGGCTGCACGATGCAAACAGAAGAATCCAAGTTGCGCGCGTTTAAAACAAGTCAAGTCAGTCAGTCCGGTGCGCGTCCCGAACTGAAGAGCGCCGAGTGGATAGAAGGATCCGGACGAGCTCAAACCCCGCAGCGCCTGGCTGCTGTCATTTGATGGTTATCTACGTGCATATTGGGAGCGTTTCGTCGCTGCTCGTAAGCGCTCCGTAAAGTATGCCTGTCTCGTGGAGAATTAATTGAGGTGTCAGTGATATGAGAGCGGAGCGCGGGTGCGCGCACACATACACACACGCGGGGAGCTCACGAGGCAGAACCTTCCCACCTTGGCCCGCGACGCAAATTCCTCAGGTGCCTCCTAATCGCGGGCTTACACGGGATGCAAACTTTGCTGTGCGACGCAACAGCTGATGCACAAATATTGAGGCTCACGCACCAGCAATGGTTCATGCGTTCACATTTACAACGTGAGGAGGGAACGTAAACCTGTTTTTGATGTCACTGTAAAAAGAAAGGGGGCTCTGCATCCCCGCAGCCAATGAACAACTCTGCACGCCGTCACTGGAGCGCTGGACCACTGTCAGACCTGGACACTAAGTCTCTCAGTGTCCCTGCTGTGACCACATCGAACTGTTATGTGGTGCATCTGAACAGCTATGGGCGCAATGCAGCCCAAGCTAATTTTATGATTGGTGGCAGAGTCAGATCAGATTTCTAGTTTCCTGGTACAACAGTCTCACACGAGCAACACGAGTCCCTGATGCGTTCACGTTTTCAGAGTCACCACGGCTGCAGGAGTCCAGGGGTATTCTGTTTCATCTAATTACTTGTGAATATGTTCCTGATCAGAGGATGAAAAAAAATGTTTGGAAAAACTGTTCTCAAACACTACTACTATTACTACTACTAATACCACTACTACTACTACTTCAAAAATTATTTAATAAAATTTTTTTCATTTGATTCAAATGTATTTAATAGCACAAAAAAATTCCAATCAGTCTATTCAATTTACCTGGTTGATATGTATATTTGAAGCATGTTTCTCTTCAAAACAATAAGGTGTATGAAATTAAACACTGAAATGGTCTGAATTTAAATATTTAGTTATTGGTTCAAAATGCAGATTAAATGGTTTAAACATTAACTCAATTGTAGGCATAGCTCACTCAAAGTTTCTGGTATCTGTCTGTCCTGCCCGATCCCTCGTGAAGTCTGTGTTGTCATTTGTCCCATCTCATTTGTGCTAGATAAGTAGGTTTGTATCCCTGCTGCTGTTGTGTGTCTCGCCTCATATTTCCAATTTTCTCTCCTTTGTGTGTCTATTTACCTTGATGTGGTTCACCTGCATCTCCCTGTTTCCCCTGAGTATAAATACCTCTCTCTCTTTTGTCAGATCATCTCATCTGTGTAGTACTCACACATCCAGCCATTCCTTGTGTCTGGTCTTCATGTTTTGTAACCCATGTGTGGATGTATGCTCATTTCTGGACTCTCCTCTGCCTCACCCTCACCCCAGCCTTGACTCCTCGTTGAGAAACAAAGTCTTTTGAACTTGACTTTGTGTCATTCTTCTTTTGGGTTCACCATGTTCATGACAAAAAGATGACTCATGATTTTGTATGAAGCAAAAAATACTCATAAATGTACCTCCTATATACTACTTGGTTACCGATATGCAAGTGTTATGTAATATTTTACTTCCTGTTATTCACACATACAATAGTGAGAATAACTTATGTTCCCTCAGACAAGTTTTTCGCGAAGGTGTATCCAAAAATATTTACTTTGGTGCTGATTGCTCTAACTTGATCTTGTGAATAACTGATTAGACAAAGAGAAGAAAGGTAAAATACAACACTTCACCTCAAATTCTAATCTACAATTAGAAGGGTGTTCAATGTACATAGCAAACTGAACTCATTAATGTTTTAGAGATACAATCAGTGATATAGGCTGAATCTCAGGTCAGAGTGAAAGCTTGTCTGGAGTTATTTTAATTCAAAATGTAAGCTTGGAAGTTTAAATTGTGTGTTGTACAGTAGGTATATTCCACTGCAAGCTTCATTTCAGAAACCTGAACCATATGCCTCCATGTGACTTTGAGTTGACATCCGTGTAACGGTCTTTTAAATCTTTCTCTCAGTCAAGTTGGAATTTGTAATTGGTTGCTGTTGGGGAGTCGGCAAGTGTCTCCTTCCATTAGCCATCAAACTGTATTGAGACGCAATCTGCAGGATCCAGGGCGTGACAGAGGGTGAAAACCTCAGTGAGACTACTCAGTGCTGAGCAGCAGAATACCAAATCTCTTCTCTGAATACAAAATCACACTTCAGACACTCAGGGATTCTCCACGGAGTTCCCCTTCCTCCTTTCCCCATCCAACCACTGGCCTCCACTCAGCTTCTAAGAGAGACCACCTCAGTTTGCTGGTAAATCTTTCATGGAGTCTTCCCCACTCTCTGCATCTTGTCAGTGGGGAAGACGGGTGTCGGAGGATGCGTGGGTGAGGATGTTGTCTTCATCTCCATAGAACCATGCTGTGCAGTGATAAGCCACGTGGCTGGCCAACACCCTGCTGTGTGTGTGTGTGTGTGTGTGTGTGTGTGTGTGTGTGCGTGCGTGCGTGCGTGCGTGCGTGTGCGTGCGTGTGCGTGCGTGTTTGTGTGCGTAGCTCAAGCAGATGTGAAATTGTCAATAGATTCAAAAGCAGTCTCAGCCCTGCAGTGTGTGTGTGTGCAGTAAAGTGTGTGC
>OMNM01044390.1:12887-23573 GCA_900302745.1 Parablennius parvicornis
CAGGAAAAATAATCAGAACTCTTCTCATGTGAGTTGAAATATTTTGAAAGTCTTCATAAACAGTCTGCAGTGGTCATACTTTTTTGTGCACTTTTCTTAATTTGTAATTTGTCTTGATTCCACCTACATTAAATTCTGTTTTTCAGTTTTAGGCACCACTTATGTCTTTTTAGTCACATTACCTCACAAATATGCACAAAGTAATATTTCCCGCTGTTGGACCAACCTGAAGCTCTCTAGTGCCCCCCCCACACACACACTTTGAAAACCCCTTTATTAGTTTAAAAAAGAAATCCAACGACTTCGTTGACCGTCAGCTTAGATCTTCAAAAGCAAAAAATAATGGAACATAAAATATCTATAAATAATGCTTTTCTTAGGAGAAATCTTCCCCCCACTCTTCTCTGACATTTATGATTATGCCATCATCATCAGTTCATAGTAAGCAGCAACTTCTACAGTACAATCTATTTAACCATGATTTAGGCATTTCATGAGCAATCAAACTGAAAATGTGCACCAATACTTGTTAGTCACAATTCTTAACAAGTTTTCCAAAGAGCCGATCATTTGGAGCCGGCTTTTGGTGGCTCGGTTTACATTTTGGACGAGACAAGTCTGACCGTCAAGCTTGAGGTAAAAATAATGAGATAAACAAAGATGGCAACTGGTCGTAAGTCCGAACCTCCTGATGTTGCAGCCTTGAACGGATCAATAAATCTTTAATGGACTACTTCTAAATGGAGAACTCTTCAATCACGGCCTGAGCTTAACCGCTGCAAAAACAACAGTTCAGGATAAGACTCGCACATAATATTGTGCTTTGAAAGTTAAGACATTTCTCTGGGAAGTAGATTAGCATAAATATAAAGTAAAAATATTTTGAATGTGTTTATCTACACTTTAGATCGCAATGAAGCCAGAGATGATGGATGAGAACGTGGTCACATTGCATTTGTATGTCTGTCTCCATCGCAACGTCGAGTTTATTTATAGGAGAACACATAAAGTTCCTACCCAGAGGCCTGCACTCGACCCTAGTTAGTCAAACTGACAGACGGACATGTTATTGTAACCATGGAGCCCACTCGGCAAGCGGGATTACACTCCTCTGACAAGATGTGAGTAGGAAATCATGTTTACACTGTATTCCATTTGTAGTTTTCACCTCATTTCTTTCCGATGACTTCAAACTCCACTACTTAAACTTCTTGCACTAACGCACGAGCACACATAAAGTACATGATATCCCAGAGCAGGTTTTTGTCTTCTGTGTAAATAGGTTTGTCACTGAAACAGTAAATAGCATAGAAAAACTAACCGTACCTAAAATAAGTGAGACAATAAGTCTGCAAAGTTTTACAAGACACCTTTGCAACATTTGTGTGGTATAGCAAAGCACTCTAATGTGGTGGCACATTTAAATAAAAGAAAGCTATTTTCTTCTACTTGAGGTTTTCCTAACCTTCTGTTCCCGCTGCGGAGGTATTTTTCATTTCCATTCTCCTTATTTTTTCATCCCACCCTTCTCTTTGTGCTTACTGGGACAGCAGGAGTGGGGCCTGCAGAAGTGCTGTGCTAAGCGTGAAGTTGCAGAGTCTCCAGCGTCAGGGGAAAAACACAAACCCAGCCCCAATGCAAAGTGGACACATCGGGAGCCCTAAGGCTATGTTTTCTGGGTTCTTTATTTTGGAAGGTTAAATCTTTTCGCCGAGTTGACGAGAAAATAACACAGACTCAGTACCTTGAAAGTTAGAAACACGACACAAAACACATTTTCATAGGTGGTCCCAAGAAAACTGCTGCATCCTGAAGCAACAAAATGTAGAATTCTAATGTATTGTAAACCCTTCAAAAACAAGTTATGAGGAGTCTTTATACTTGCCCCACTAAGAAATTCATATACTGTATAATATTTGTAGAATCAGCGCAAAAGTTTCTTGAAGCTGGTTGCCTTACCAGTGGTTGTTGTGAGTACGTTCGGCTCCAGGATTGAGAGATGACAGGTGCATGAGGTACGGTCCGTCCCACACCTCCCGTTTCCACCGTGGGGGACTGAGAGCGCTTCCCTCTGCGAATCCCTGTTTCCTCCACCTCTTTAGCGTTTGTAGCTACGCTGTTGATCCTGCGCATGTACACCTGGAAGAGGGGAAAAAAACAGCATCATCATCAAGTACTTCACTTTCATTGATTTTCTTTGTTTAAGCTTCTTGAGAGCGACACTTAATGTGAATCTGTTGCTTCTCTCACCTCTGCTGGGGACGGTTTGATTCCCTTCTGCAGGGCGGCATTCCCAGCAGCCCCCGTTGCACTTTCTTCAGTGTCAGTGGTCAGGACCCGGGACGCCCTCCATGTATTTGAAGTTTCTGCTTCGTCTTCAGACCATGCACAATCCGTGGCTGCCTTTGTAACCCCTCTTCTTCGACGTGCCTCATCCGCCGACAGGGCCCCTTGTTGTTTCCAAGTACTTCTCACGGTCACATTCTTCATGTCGGGTAAACTGTCTTCCGGGGAGTGCTGGCTCGGTCTTTGGCTTCGCCAGCTGGTGACTGTGGTGGTGCTACTGCTGCTGCTCTCGAAGCCCGATTCTGTGTCGTTGAAGTCGGCAGAGGAGGTGTCCGAGGGCTGGAGACTGAAGTTGCTGCGCTGGCTGCACAGGTGGGTGGTAGTGGTCTCCACCCTGGAGGTGTTTTGGATTCTGGGCCTTAATGAAGAATCACTGTGGTTGTCTGCCTCCGGCCGCAAGGTGAGCTCACTTTTGGGTATGGAAATCTCATATGGGATGGAAATACTGCCATGGTGATCACTGCTGGCTCCTGATACAGAATAAAAAAAAATATATCATTAAAAAAAAGCCTCAGAAAAATCTTTTTGAGATGCAGAAAATAGAATATTTCAAAGAGAATGGTGAACTTTGTGCAAGACTTTGGCTCATCAACAAAAACTATCCAAATCAACATTTTTAATTTTGCCTTTATGTATCTTCACTTTTATGAGTTAGTGAAGACACAGGTGGCATTAATACTTGTACAGACTGATTATACCTGTATGAAGACCATTATGACATAATGTCCAAGGCATTCACAAGAATGACAGGTGTGTGGTAAAACAAATAGACACACAGATGGAATATATGAAAAAATATGCTCTAGTGTTGCTGAGGCAAAAATTCTACACCATGCAAATCAATACACTATGAAAAGTACAACATGCAATACACTGGACTTCATTAAAACAACAGAAGGAGTGATACTACAAAGCCAAAATGACTTAATTGAATGAAGTTGGCTCTTAACATGTTTTCTGGTAACAGCGTTTAACGCTTTAGCTTTGTGACTGACATTTATAAAACAAGTAAAACGTGTTCAATGATACAACACCTACCTATGAGGATGTTACTGGTGGATGTGTGGCGTTCTTTGACGGGTGCAGGCTCACTGGACACACTGCTGCTGCGACTGCTGGTCCTGGAGGAGCTCGGGTCGTTGGGGTAGATGGTTATACTACTCATCATTTTGTTAGTGCTGGTCAAAATTGGTTTGCTGGAGATCTTGGGTTTGCCATTCGTTGCCATAGCCTCTGACATCATCATTTCTTTCCTGTCAATCTCCACAATGGCAGGTTTGATTACAGCTGTTGTCCTCAGTGCCTCTCGTGGGCTGCACACCCGATGGATCTCAAGCCCTGACGGGGTATGCACAGGCCCCTCGGCCGGATGAGTCCTGCCTTGCAGCTCCTCGTCAAACGAGCTCCTGGAGGAGGATCCCTCTGACTGCGAGTCGTGTACGTGGGGGTATCTGGCATAGCGAGAGGCCGCAGTTCGAGTGGTTACAGGTGCACTGGCGGTCTCAGCGACGGGGTCTGGTTCGGAAGGTCTGGAACCCGTAGATTCAGTTTCAGAGGCAGATGAATGACCCTCTGAACCCTGATCACTGGGGAGCAGTGGAGTGACTTGAGACCTGTAGGCTGTGTACGATCCATTTGCTTTGGATAGGTTTGGAGCTGCAGACACAGGGACCGAATCCTGAACTGGGTCGATTGACTCCTGATCTGAAGTGGAGGCCGTCTCCTTCTCGAGTGCAGAGATACTGTTCACGTTACTGCTGCTGTCAGGTATTACATCAGAGTTGTTCGATTCACTGTCACTACCTACGTACAGTTTGGATAACTTTTCTCTGCTCTTCTTCGTGTCCCTGTCCATCTGTTTTTGAGCAGTCCTCAACGGCTTGTGGTCGTTTGCTGCAGGAGGATAGCGACTGAGAACAGACACCTTTTTAGCATCGCTGGCGGCTGTGCTTACAGAGATGTATGTGGCTGCTTTAGTCTTTTCATCTGTCCCTCGTGTGTCTCGTAATCCGTTATCAGATGAAATCATGGGAGTTTGGGTTTTGGGTGTGCGCCTAGTCTTGTGAGGACTGAGGGCTCTCCTCACAGTCTTAGGGGAGCTCTCTTCCGACTGGCTCAGCTCTTTGCTTCTCAGTTTGGTTTCCCTCTTATGCTGAGGCGACAACTCCCTGTTCCTGTGCCTGGGGGAACTCAGTTCTGAGTCACCTGCACCAATTCTGTATCTCGGCTTGTCCTGTCTAAAACCTCCCTTCCCACTGATCTCCTCATTCTCAGCTTTGCCGTTCTCCAAGACCTTGGCTGCGCTGCTGGGACCGAGGTTGACGCTACCATTGCCGTGCTTATCCATGTTACCGATTCCATTCCCTCCCGTTCCACCTTTTCTGCACAGCTGGGTCCTGAGCTGTTCCACCTCCTCGCTCAGCTGACGAGCTCGGTTTCGTTCCATCTGAAACTTTTCGTGAAGTTCACCATTTTTGGTCTCGGAGTTCTTCAGATCCTCTTCCACGATCTCCATTTGTTTAAGACGATTCTTCAGCTTCTCTACTTCCTGAGTCAGCTCTTTCACTTTGTTGTCCTCCTCTTGTGATCCCTCGAGACTGCTGTTCTTCTCATTCTCAGATTTGTTCACAATACCAATTTTGTCGTCCGACCGCTTCAAGTAGTCGAGGCCCTTTTTGCCTCCTGCCAGCTTCCCGGTGAGGAGAACTGTGGACGACAGCTCATCTTCAATTCTTGACCTCATGAAATCAGCGCGGCCGGGATCTGTCGACATGCCAAGGCGATTCTTTTGGTGGTCCAGTTTTTCTGTCAGCTTTAGGATCATCTTCTCATCCTCTCTTTGCTTCTCAAGTAGTCGCTTACGCTCACTAACAAACGTCTGAGTGAAGCTCTTGAGTTTCTCAAGCTCCAGAGCCAAAGCCTGCTCTGCTCGGTCTAGTTTTGTCTCAGATCCTTCCACCTCTTTAAGGCGTGCTTTGAGGTTCTCCAACTCAGACGAGAGTTTCTTGGTCAAGTTTTTCTCCTCGTTGAGGCTGAGGCAGAGCTGGCTGCAGTCGGACTTGCTTTTCCCAAAGGCTTCTTCCAGTTTCTCCAGTTCAGCCATTCGCCGTTGAAGACGTTCAATCTCTGCCTTGAGCTCCTGAGTAAGACTTTCCTCCTCTTCCAGTTTCTCCCTGACTGTGCGGCACAGGTCCTCCGCTTTGCGTACCTCTTCATCTTTACCCTGAATCTTCAGGAGGCGTTTCCTCAGACCCTCAATGTCCCCGAGCAGTGACGAGTTGCTGCCTTCCGCCTGGATAATTTTATCCTGCATGATTGAAGAGTACAGTCGTTAATGAAACATTTAATGCGATTACCTCAATCAAAACATTTCACAAACACTATTTCTTAAAGTCAACCGTTACTGACCTGCAGGTCGAGCAGCTCATCCTCCGACTTCTGTAGCTTGTTGGTTGCTTCTTCCAGTTCATCCAGACGCCGACCAAGACTCTGTAGCTTGTGTCGCAGGTGGCGGTGCGTCATGTCTTTATGATCAGACATGGCTGCAGAGTTCTTTGTATTCTGTCTGCTGTGTTTATTTTGTGATCCAGATTATTTGATGACAGTGGATTGGGGCTTCCACATTTGTGTGATAATGACAACTAATGCTCTTTAGAAAATGCTCTCTTCTCTCGGCAGTCTGTCTCTTCTTGTTTTAGCGACTGTCTCTTTAAGACTTCAAAGTTTCCTCGAGGTGGTGTTTAGCAGGCAAATCTGTCATCTGTAGGCGGGAGAGAGGAAGTGACACTTAGTCAGAGATTGCTTGTCAATGACAATCATTTGCATTCTCAAAAGTAGCCCTGTGAAGTGAAGCAAATTAGAAAAAAGGACAGAAATTAGCAGATAGCTGACTGCACTTGGTGCCTCAGGAACCCAGTCAGCATTTACTTTCACAGTTTCATTCATTCATTCCACTGGTGTGACACTAATCTTAAGTGAGGATTATAATAAATATAATTCAAGACATGTACTGAAAAGCTAGTGGCCAGTACGTATCTCATGCTGATTGAATTTTATTTCAATTACAAATAACCAAGACACTGTTTCCTGTTCAATATGTAGGTTATTTTTTTTTTCATTAATAACAATGAACATGATGTAATCTGCAGCAAAGGTATGATTCAAGCTGGTGGACACGAAGACAAAAGACACCTCTCATTTTTATTTACCACATTGGATTAACATGTATTTCACCTTGATTGTCCTTTGAAAGAGTGGAACAGCTAAAATGTGCAAATGCGAGTGGAAGATTTCAACATGTCTGCACAGGCACACACCGACACAGACTATCTTATGTCCAACATTGATTCCTGCCTCGCTTGCTTCTGTTGACAGCACACATCCTAGTGATGCTGGCTGCCATCATGTAACCCCCCCATCTGCAGCAATACATTGAAAGCCAGTCACAACAATGGACCGCACACAATCCCTTGGGATGGCGGTGATGAAATACAAGTGTGACAGGAACAATTTTGTCATTCTAACTCAAGGCCACAAAAAGAAACCAGGAAAGAAACGGCTATTCAAGCTGCCTCGTCTTTCCGTTTTCATTACATTAAAGCAGGAGGGTAATGTTTCAGCAACCATTACAGTATGTTAGTTCCCATCTGTAAGCCCAGCATGGTTCAGTGTGATGAGAGCACGGATTATTATCACACCACCCTTGCTCTGTCAGCAGGACCGCTATAAATCCAACAGTCAACGCTTTAGTCTCATGCATGATTCAGGTAGTGGGTTTTCCTGCTCCTGCTTCTACATCCCATCACTACCCTCCCCCCACCATCATTCTCTCAACTGACCACGGGGGAAAAATCGACCTGAAGGTAGGACACAACATCTGCACACATCATCACTTATCGACCCCCCTGACAACCAGCTCCATGCTGCTCACCGTCTCCTCCTCCCCCCAGTTTACAGAACCATGTTCAAAGATTGCCTTTCCAAAGCGACAAACCACTTCAGATGAAGACTGGTGCGGCTTTCTTTTACATTAAACAACTTACACTGCAGTAAAAAAAAAGTTAACCACAGCAGTAAATCCACTCAACCTTTTTAATCTACATGAGCCTTGTGTGTAGATGGTATACAACAAGGTAAAATGTGTAATTATGGTTTACTCCAGAATAGAATAATATATTTTCTATAGTTTCGGTCGGTGTAAAATGTCAAACGAGTCTTCCCGCAGCTCATTAGAAGTCTGACTGAACATAAACCAACTAAAATACTTTGAGCACTTATATACTTCAGTACATTGAAGATTATTTTATAACCAACACAATGTAAATTCAAAGCACTGAGCTTTAGATTTAGATTTTACTTTCTACTTTCATGAGGTCTAGAGGTTTGGTAATCCTTTGAGTGCAGTAAAACACGATTTAAAGAAAGAGTATACAGACTGAGGGGGAAGAAAAGGAATAGTCAAACGATTGAAACACGTTGGAGAGAAAACTTGCCGTCCGCTTGAATGCCAACACACCTTAGTCAGCAAGTCAATCTGTGACGCCATGACATCACTCAGCTGTGGCAGCTTTAGTGAGTAGACCAATATTTCTTTGTTGTCTTGAGCTAGTCTTTGTGCTTTGAAATAGTTCTGACTGATAGTCTTCCAGAGGAGCACAAATACTATGAGAAAGTCTCGTATATCTATTAAGGAAAAGGGTGTGCTTGACAGTGCAAGATATTTCAGTATGAAAGCTTCTATAACTATACATGCTGGTTATTTCAGGTTGTGGATTACTGTCCTGCCCAACCTTTAAAGCGCACAAATATTTAATTATTTTAAGGTTTAACAACCAGTGTTGTTCTTAGTCTCATTCACTGTCCTATTTAATGTTTTTTTGCTAGGTCCACTTATTCCTGTCTTGGCAAGCTGCCTGCCTCCCCTCTCATTGTCCTTTTATTTCTTTGCCAGTTCTCGACCTCCCTCCCTCATCACTTCCCTCCACCTCTCTCCGACACGCACACCAGTGCAGCCAAGTGAGCGCTTTTAAGGGGTGGCAGTGCGTGCAAAGTGACTCTGGCAAGGGCGTGCTTCTGCCAAACCAATCAACATACCTGATTCACTTATGGCAGGCCTGGGGCCTCATTAGCTGCAGTCAGGACAAGAGAGGAGGGAGTTGGAAACATTTTTTGGGGCACGAGAGAAAGAAAGATGGAGCCATTGGATGAAAAACGAGAAGAGAAATAGGAGAAGGGATGCTTAAATGCAGCGGGAAGAAAGTGCAAGTTGTAGGTATGTAGCTTAACAACATGAATTTCTTCTTACCGAGAGCAACTCAGATAAGTTCTCTTAAACCAGAAGCTATGTCCTTTTGATCCTTTCATTTGCTATACACAGACAGAAACTCCAATCTTGACTATTTGCCCATTAACGAAATCAATACAGAACATCAATATGTTTGAAAATAGTAAGAAGCAAGGAGAGACGCACAGTGAAGCAGTCCTAAGCAGTTTTGGTTCTCTACCACACTTCAAAAACATAAAATGTTGGAATTTATGTCTCAAAATTCTCCTGAGATTTGTGTGTGTGTGGCTCTTCCCTGTGATAAACGTTCAACCTATCCAGGTGTATACTGACTTTTACTCTATGTAATCTTGGATTGGCTTCAGTTCCTCAAATGGATGAATTAGTATAAAAAGATGGATAGGTAGATAGATGGAAGAAGAAACAATAAAAAAAAAAGTTTTGAAGTAGGGCAGAATGATGGCTATAGGGGTACCACGACTCAAACAGAGTTTCATCAAACGGATCTGTGCTTTGTGTGACAATGACAACAACCTGGAGGGGGTAGACACATTCCTGATGATGCACAAACCAGGGCACTGCCTCGTCTGCTCTTACCCAGGCCACAGACAGTCTCTCCCACAGAACAAGGGTTTTCTTAATCACAACATTGTCTGCTGGCTTTCACATCCATGACCTGAAGAGTATATAAAGCTCCCTGAGCTCAGAGTATCAGGTAAAACCGTCCAATTTCCAACCAAAGATGATTCCAAGAAAATCAATTTTCAACCAGGTTCTTCTGATTGTTTACTGCAGTTGTTGCATGGACCAAACCATCTATAAAGAGAGCGAGTTGAACGCGAGCTCTATGTGAAGGGGTCAGTGAGGCTCTCTGGGGGGGGGAGTGAAGACAAGAAAGCCACTATGAGGTCAACTGATGAAAGGTGGATGACGGAAGCAAACTGACGACAGAGACGCTGACAGCAGGAGCAGCAGCCTGGAGGGAACATCTGAAGTTTGAAACGCAAGGTCACAGTGTCACTTATACAAAACCATCAGAGTACATCCGAACAGAATAACAAGGCAGTTTGTCAATCACAAATTCAACTGTACACATGTGATAATTAGCCATTCTTAATAAACAAAAATGAAACAGCTCAATTTCTCCGACTCCCCCCAAGAAAAAGAGCTCTTGTGGCACAGCAAACCAGGGATTGAAATATTGTTGCAGGACGCCATTCATTTGATTTATTCATTTTGTGATTAGGTAAGTTTATAATAATAATGCACTTGTTTTTACTTTGCTGTAGAAAAACAAAACAATATATTTTTACACATCCAATCCACTTCATATACCACTTCATCTAATTCAGGTTTTCCAGGGTGCTGGAGTCGGTCCCGGCTCGCTGTGGGCGAAACTTTCGAAGTCACCATCCGTCACAGGGCGAACAGACACACAATCACACAATTTAGAGTCACCAATTAACTTCAAACGCATGTTTTTGAACTGTGGGAGGAAACCAAACATTATCACACTCATAAAAGGGCAAATGTAACAAAAGTAGGACTTCGACAATACTGCCAGTAAACCAACGTGTTATGTAGCACTCGCACCTCAGTTACTGAAGCTTTGAATCTAAGTGTGACCTCGAAATGGTACGAGGTTAAAATAAATTTACCAGTCAGACAATAGAAATGCTTATGAAAGAGTTTGTATAATAAGTTTGTATCATCAAGCCAAGTTCTACACCATTATCATGTGAATTCTACCAAAGAGAGATTTTCCAATCAATATGTTTCTGTGTTCCCAGCTACTGGAATGCACCATTACTTGTGTTTTGATTTCAACTCCAGAAAGTTTTGCCAACTTTGGTGTGAGCTGATCATTTATTTCAAACTGTTATATTTGGCTAATATTGCTGAGTAGATGGATGAAAATTTAATGAGAGGTCCAACGCATATTGGAGCAGCAAGAGAATAAATTGCAGCGGCATTCATCTGAGATCTTCAAAATCATAAAGATCTGAAAATAAAACTTGAAGGAAAAAAAAAAAAAAAAAAAAAAAAAAAGATCACAC
>OMNM01044392.1:0-16416 GCA_900302745.1 Parablennius parvicornis
AGACAGACACAGTTCACACACACACACACACACACACACACACACACACACACACACACACACACACACACACACACACACACACACACACACACACAATGGAGCTGTTAAGTAGAATTAAACTGAGGCTGACCATTATCTGTGCCCACATGCCTCTTGGTCAAACAGGCACACAGACAGACGTCGACAGATTTAAATGAACATGCAGAAATCACATGGAATCAATGTCTGCAATAAATGCAAAAAAAAATAAAATACAAATAACAATTACAAAGAGCCTGTTGTAAACACTCAACAACGTGATAGAAGTGTCCAGACACACGTGACACTGTAACACACACGTTATTACACACAAACCGGCGGTGCTCCTACCTTCCCCAGGCTACCCGGGGTTCGGCTCTGAGAGTCCTGTTTTTCCTGCATTCTGCCCCCTTTCACCTCCCGCTCTCTGTGATGCTGCTGCTGCTACAAATGGCATATTACGAAATAAACCTCCATCTCTCTCACAACCCTCCTCTTCCTCCCCTCTTTCACTCTCTCCCCCCTTTCTCTCTCTCGCTCTCTCACCAGGCTACAATGGCTTTCTTCTGGTCCTCCCTCCACCCCCACCCGGTTTCACAGCCAAAGCAGAAGCTTAATCCAGCCTGCGTTTCTCTATGAGCTTCTATCTTTATCTTTCAGCGACACACTCACACATCTGTACTTGGCTCTGCACTCCTCTGCAAAGCTAACCGTTAAATTGCATCTTTGTCAAATAGCATGAGTCATGAGGTAGTGTGTGTGTGTGTGTGTGCGCGCATGTGTGTGTGTGGACTTTACATGTGGGTCACAGAAAATGTATGTATATTCGAGGCTATTTGCACGAGTTATTTGATCGGACAGTCGTGTCGTATTTTTGTATTCAAATCTTGCAACAATGGAAACATAATTATGCAGATTTTGAGGACACAGGGCAGTTTAAAGAAAGCTCTCAAATATTAATTTTTAACCCTGGCAGAGATCTAAGTGTCAGTGTCCACATGGAGTACTAGTTGGTTGTAGAGAGAGGCACAAACACTCAGAGCTCTGTAAGTCACAACAGGAACTTTGAACTCAAACAGAAGCCAAATGCACAGAGATAAACTGTGAGATCTCTAGCTTGAGTGAGTTATCAGTTGTGCAGCAGAGTTTTGACATGGGTGGAGACATGGATCATCATTTCTAATGACCACTGTGATGTCGTGGAGCAGAGGTTGGAGCAGTTTGTTAAAGGAAAGAAGTATGATTCGGTCAATGAATTCATGTGAGGTTCAAAGTGCATCTCCAGATAGATCAAACATTTCTTAAGTTTGATCCTTGACGGTGTGCAATAATCGGGACGGAATGAAGTCAAATTAGTGGGTCAGTTCAATTATTTACCTACATGAGATTCATTTTAACTTAAACCGATAGTTTATGACTCTGGTTTATTCATCTTAACCCTGATGTGCGCACTGACCATCTGTCTGATGACCAAGTATCATCTGAACTCACCACTAACTCCATCTTTGAGCTGGATGCAGAGCCGGATGAGTCCAGTTTCTCCCCCGCTTCTGCTGCCGTTTTAGAGCCGGTTTAGTTCAGCCAAGTGAACTGAAACAAAATGGGAGAAAAATCACAGAACAACAAGAGTCACACTTTTGAAAAAGATCTCTGAAAGCAGGACGATGAAGTTTGCCTCTCATTCAACCATTCAGGCAAAAAAGTAAAGGAAAGTGAAGTTCAGTTCAGTTCCAAACAACAGATTTAACTTTTAGCTTTACAGTGAACATCCAGTGCAACAGTGGCTCATTAGAGTAACATTTAATTGTTATTATTTCATGAATCATCAACCAGCTTTCATGCTGTATGCTTTGTGTCATGCCCACGAATCACAGTCACAATATCAGAGATTATTGTGAATCCTGTTGGAATCAACAGGAACTTTTCTGCTGTAGTTTTTATGCCCATTTGACAACAAAATTTTCAATTTACTTGGGTTAGGGAGCAAAATCAGAAGCACAAAGAAAGTGATCCTCTGTATCTCATCTTGTGCTGGTAAACCACCTTTAATATCTAAAATATAATGCTACATCTTTAGTTTTCAACTGTGAGATGTGCTTTTAAACTCAACTTTTTATGTTGAAGTGGAAATCCATTCTGTTCCGACTATGTGTGTTTTAATTATATAGTTTGATTCTCATCCTATTTATTTTAAAAACAATACTTTTCACATTTTACATGAAGCTGGGAAAAAGCAACCTGATTCCACAATATTTAACACTGATTCACCACTTCCAGAGGCACACAAACTATAAAACCCACTCCTCTGTTTAACATTTATATTTTACATTTTTCACATGCAAAACTCCTGAGGTCCAGATTAAAAACCATTATTCTCACATCTGTCATATCTGGATCAACTTATCTGACAGATTAGTTTCTGATTGTTGATAGCATCATGTGAAAAAGCAATAAAATAACATTTTCAAAATTGTAATTTACTCAAACATCTGCTTGAATAAATGAGGTTAAATCTTATCAAAAACTAAATAAAACCAGAAACTATGTTGAAATGAAGCTTAATTCATTCGTTCTAAAATAAAACATGCTTAATTATATATTGCACATATCCAGAATAGATTTACAGTGTGATTCGAAAGAAACACATTAAATTGTAATCTTAGTTTTATTTTTAACGACAGTGAATCTTTGCGTTGGTTTCCTCCACTGTCGAACCACAAGCTGACTTCAGTATGCTAAGTTAGCCAGCTAGCTGTCACACTGAAGTTACATCAGCTTCTAGGGAGGATCAAAAAAAGACGCATTAGTCCGTTCTGAGTCAGAATGTAATATTGAGAGACAAGAGACCGGTTAATACATGTTTCAATAAAACTATAGAGAAAATAGTGACGTTCTGACAGCTCAGCTCCAAGCTAACAGGCTAACGCAGCAGTGGAAGTTCTCTTGCCTGATGCTGAAGTCTGTCAGGGGCTGCTGGAGGTGACCCTCACCTCTACCGGCTCCACACAGTCCATATTTGATACCCCGCTTCACGATAGAAGATTGTTTAAACTTTACAAACAGGAAGGCGTTAGTAAAAACCGCAGAACTCAGTCTACCGAGGCTCGTTAGCAAATGCTGTTAGCCAGCGCACTTGGACAAGTTATAAAACTTCACGTCGCCGTTCATTTAAAATATTAAGCATTAATGGAGTTCATATCCTGGTCAGAATTCAGTCCGCGTTAGCGTTTTCTTCGGAGAATCGTTTTATACAGCCAGTGAAACGTGTCCGAACAAAACTGTCGCGATTTGCCGGTGTTGTTATCGGTGTGACTGTTAGCTGATAGATTCTGTTAGCATTAGCGCAGTTCACCTCCGGGACAGCTGGGCGAGGCGAGCACGTGCACGCGCGAACGCAAATCTGCAGTTTCAATAACGGCCTCACGGTGGCGGCGTTACCCCGCACACTGCTTGGCACTCACACAGACCGATTACTGTGGCTCGTTAAACTATACCAGACCAAAAAAAATAAAAATTTCAAAGCCAGTTTGTGTTCAGAATATTCAGGCAATTTTGACTCAATATTATGGTGCAACATGATCATTTTACTGTAAAAAAAAGTTCATGCAAAATGATTTTTAAGAATGTTTAGAAGTGACACAAGATGATTGTAATGACAAAACCAGAAAGAGGCAAAGGAAAAAGACTACTGAAAATTTTAAGATTACAAAGAACAGATTGATAACCTCAACAAGAATAACATACTTTAAAAAAATAAATGTAAAGATGAAAAAACCCTATACAAAAGACAAGATTGTGTGCTTTACATATCTGTTGAATTTATTAAGGCATTTCATAAAATACAGAAGAGCCTCACAGCATTGGCATCAGTGATGTACAGTTTCTTTAATACAGTGGGAGGGTACACGTTTATGTAAAATAAGCTGGATTCAACATTTAGGGACTTGCATGCCGATACAGGCCTCATCTACTGCGCAGGAGGCTACAATACAATGACCCACCACCCATGAAGTGTAAAACCAGTGAGAGGATACGTCAATCAAACGGTCTCTGATACAGTTATACCAACATTTTCACCAATGTCATTGTAGTACATCGAAACATTTTATTCCCACTTGTGCCCATTATGTTGGAGTTGGCATTGAACCATTTTGGTTGAGGTAATAACAGTGAAGACAAAGTTACAATACAGTAGAGGTACAGATTCGTATCGATACCAGTGAATTTTAAGTGTGTTTTTTTTTCACTTCAGCAAAACATCTGTGTGCAAAAAAAGCATTAAATGATGCAAAGTGTGCCCAAAGAACTATCAGCACATCAACCTCAAGCCAGAGCAAATTTTTATACGAATGGCTCATTATAAAGAGAAATATTTTAGGACATGATACACCATTCAGTAGAAAAATAGAGCAAGAAAAGTATTTGTAGAAAAAAACCCCACTCTCATTCACTGAAGATTTGGCCAAATACAGCTTTGCATGGACAATGTGATTATAAGGCAAATTAAAAAAACATTTGCTGCATAGCTGACATATTGCTTTATTTGCATGTCGACAGTAGTCATGAAAACTGTTCCTTTTTTGCTCTCTGCGCTCACTCAGCAGCCGGTTCCGGCTCGGTTTCCACCGGCACGTCCTCATCGCTGTCCAGGCCGCTGCGATTCATGGTCCGCTTGTAGCTGTAAGGCAGTCCAGTCCTGGAATAAGTTCAAACAAGAGACAATGAGAGACGTGTTCAAGGTTTTCAAAAGAAATGTGTAGCACATAGTAATTTGGACAACATGTAGCAACGTGTTCATAAAGGTCATAATTATGAAGAAAGGAACCTCCCGTATTTAATGCAACCTCATCAGAAAATCATACAAAAGTCTTAATGCCATTTTTAAATGTCAAGTGCCGAGAATTGAGAAAAGTGAAGAGTATCACTCTTTGCAGTTGTGGTCTAAACTGAGGTCTGATGAGCTTAAGTACTTGCAACAGAGAGAAAAGAAGAGGTTTCTAAAGCAGTTTGCATGTCTGAGCATTCATGCTCAGACATTTTTAACTCAGAACCCAATTGAGTAAACCAAAAGGTGGTTGGGTGACGATTGTGAGAGTCACAAAAATTCCATTATTACAAAGGTACCCCATTGTGAACAAACTGATATGAAAATCATAACATCTCAATTAAATTAAACCAACTGTATGTCTATGAATTATTTTTGTATAAACGTGTGGGCAGAATTAACATTATGAAGTATTATTGTGTTGATTTTGAAGGAAAACACCAAAAACTTTATGAAAAACATTCCGTCATTGCACTTAATGCGAACAAACATCTGCACAAAGGATCCGTTAGTGCTCACATGTCAATGGAAACAAGTTTGTTGGGAGACCAGACAGCAAGCTGCTGGTCAGTAGTTTGTGTGGTCCTTATGTTGGGGCACAAACCTGAGTCGTTCAAACAGAATTAAAGAATCTGTGTGTTCATAATTGTTGATGCAAACTCTGGTACGATTGTTTTTAACCCCCTTCCCTGCTTTCATTTATCCACAGAAAACAAAAGTACACAACTATTTCTGGAGTTCATGAAATCAGTTTCCTTCCCATCGACTTGATAAAAGTTCCACTCAAGACTGGACCACTGAAAAGTCGCTCATACTCCTTTTGGAAACTAGTGTTTGATGGCTTTACCTCAGCTTGCTCTTCAAAGTGCTGACTTCACGGTTCATAATGTCTGCCGATTCTGTGGCATCGTCCAGCTCCCTCTGCAGCTTCCTGCGGTAGGCGTTGGCCCGCGTCAGCTCCTCCTCCGTCTCTTCCAGCTGACGCTTCAGCTGACGCATCCGGCTGTTGGTCTTTTCCGCCTGCAAACACAAGTTTCCCTTAGCATCCAAAACAGGAGGAAGTGCCAAAGCACATCTGCAGGGAATCACACCAGGATCCAAACATGATAAAAAGTGATTACAAAGTGGAAAAGCATTTCCCTCCATTAAGGAGATGATATTTTTATAAAGCAATCTAACTGAGCTCAGGATCGCATTTGTCATTTTTTGTCATTCTCTAACCTTACCATCATCATCAAGCAAACAAAGTTTTAATGAACCATAAATGTTTACAAAATTTTACAATCCTGCAAAATGCGGCCTAAACAAACAGACATTAACGGTGCTCTTGCACAATCAATTTTTCCCAAGCAAGTCACTTTAAATGGCACAACAATAAGCCATGATGGACATTTTAATCATAGGAAACAGGGCTGTAATAAGAATGCAAGTCGGTTCATCTTCTGGTTTAAAAGCATAGTTAATGAAAATAGTTCTGTTTTCATATTTTGGAAGAAATCAAACATAAAACATTCAGAAACCTATTGATGTTTATCAATTATTTTAAATTTAATTTGTTTAACCAAGAAATACCATTAAGCGCATAATCCATCTTTAAAGTGAGACCTGTCCAAAGCTAAATCTATTGTATGTAAAATAGAATTTCCGATCCAAACAGGTGCAGTGTAAGAGAAGTATTTTCTAGCATAATAAAGCCCAGATAGATTAGAGCTCTGGACTGTACCTCATATTTGAAATCTGTTTATAAAAACAAACATCACAACTGCAGATACAGACTTCCTTTGGCCTTCTATTTGTGAATATTTTGGATCTCACTGTTGCAGGTGTACATATTTTTGTTCATGAGCCAGCAGTGTTTTTTCACAACTTTCTGTTAAAACATTAAGAATACATCATGGTAGATGCTGACCTGGTCTTTGTATTGGTCTGTGTTGCGCCTCTCATCGTCAACCTGCAGCAGCACCTCTTTCAGTTTCTTCTCCGTTCGTCTGGCCAGCCTGGAGGCCTGCTGACGCTCCCTGAAATCAGCAGGAGAGATAAACCGCCGTTATAAAACCCCCAATACATCATAGTTCTAATGACTGCAACCAAACCTTCCAGATAACATGAAGTAACCTTTGTGGACGTACAGTGGTCCATTTCTTAACTCGACACTGCACAGTCACTCACTTTGACTCCACGTCGAGTTGTTCCTCCAACTGAGCGATCTTGGCTTCCAGGGTGGCGATGGTGGACTTGTATTTGGACTTGATGGTCCCCTCCAGCTCCTGCTGCTTCAGTTTGAGCTCCTTGTTCTGGCGGTCCAGCTGTGAACGTGCCCCCTCCAAGCGCTGGGAGGTGCTGCGCTCTGACGACAGCTCGGTGGTCAGCTGCTCGGACTAAAGGGCAGTCATAAGCAAAGAATTTCAGTCTTTGAGTAAATTACGTATTTGTTAATATTGCTCCAGTTACCCTGTGGTATCTCACCTGCAGCGTGGCTCTCTTCAGACGATCATTGACCATCTCAGTGTTGAGCTGCTCCTCCTCCAGATCCTCCTCCAGCTGGGCGATACGAGACTCCAGCCTTCTCTTTTCATCCGTCAGCAGAGAACTAAACAGAAAAGCAACTGTTAAATGAATTCCACATGTTTGAGTAAGTTAACTGCAAAGGCCGATTATACATATAAATGACTATTGTACACTCCTGGACCAATACATATTGATTATAGAATTACTAGAGTACAATTATCAGCATCATGATTAACTCCTTCATACTTCTTTGTGTTGCTGTTGTTAAGTTCATCCTGAATTTCATCTCTCTCCATCTGAATTTGTCTCTTGAGTCTCTCTGCAGCAGCCAGATCCTGGAGAAGGCACAAAACAAGTTCATGAACACCTCATAGTTTGACACTAAAGTAGGATGTTAACGTCCATTATATAAACTCAAAGTATGCTTAAAAGTATTTGAATGCACTGCCCGAGATCATCAATAAACACATACAGAATTGCACTTTTATCAGACATTTATATTTACAATACATTTAAGCTTTCCCATTAAACTTTCAAATTGTTGTAAACTATAAAAAAGACTAATTAAAATAGTTTTATAAACCAAGAATGAATCATTCAATTAAATATGTCGCATTCAAATGAATTTCATTTTGTTCACAATTGAGTACAAATGTATTGCGACTCAAATGCAATTCACTTCTAATTCATTTATTCTGTAACAAGTCTCCTACGAGGACAAATGACACAAAAGTCATTCAGTGTTCACACGCCCATCACGTCCTACCTCCTGGACGTGCAGATTGTCGGCCTCCAGAGCCTTGAGCTTCTTCTCTGTCTCCTTGGCTGTGTTGACGGCTTCATCTCTGGACAAACGAAGCTCATCCAGCTCCCTGATCAGCTCTTTCATCTGAGCCTGCAGATATCAGTGTGAAATCAGTTTGCGTTCCGAAACAACAAACCCAATATTTCATTTGTATTAATAAATGCATGACTAATAGTTGCATAGCCTAAACAATACAGATGCAGTTTGTGTCCCCAGGAAACAAATGAGTATACTGTATCAAAAAGTCGCTTTTCCTTTCATAGTCTGTTACAGCATTCCAAATATTCAAATGATGAAGCCTTTATTTGTTTCCATGCAGTTACCGTTTGCATACCTGAATAGCTGGTTTGACTGTAAAATCCAGGGAAAGTCGGTCTAAGTGCAGCAGTAATCTTGGTTCGATGTATTATACGGCTTTACCTGGAGTTTCTTCAGCTGTTTGAGGGCCTCATCACGTCCCTTGTTGGCAATGTCGATCTGGACTTCGAGCTCGGCCAGGTCCATCTCCAGTTTCTTCTTGGATGAGAGAGCCTGACTGCGCTGCCTGCGTTCATCCTCCAGCTCAACCTCCATCTCTCGCACCTGTGCAGTAAAATAGTTTATTTCAATGTTTTCACACGGTCATTCAAGTACAAACCTTGAGTGAAATTGAAGATAAAAAAAAAAAAATCTTAAATACTGAAGTGCTTGCCGTCACACCTGTTTGACGAGCTGCTTTCGGCGCTCCTCTCCCTGCTCGTCTCTGGCCTGCAGGTCTCGGTCAAACTGGGCCTTCATGGCCTGCATGTTGACCTCCAGGCGCAGTTTAGCATCTTCTGTAGCTTGCAGCTCGTCCTCCAGCTCCTCCAGCTGAGTCCTCATCTCCTCCAGCTGCTGGTCCATGGCACGCTTCGACCGCTCCAGCTCATGAACCTGCGGGGTCAGACAGCATCAGAGGTCAAAGATCTTAAACAACACTCGTCAATGCCTCCTAGTTTGTCATTTAACTATAATGCCGTTTTTCTTACACTTTTGCCAACATCGTCCTTGGAGGAGACCAAGTCTTCCATTTCAGCTTTGAGCATTTTGTTGGTGCGGTCCAGCTCGTCCTTTAGTTCCGTCATGGACTCCAGCTCGTGAGCCAGATTCAGAGCTCGCGTTTCCTTCTCCCTGGCCTCAGCCTCAGCCTTGTCACGCTCCTCGGCGTACTGAGTGGAAATGGTTTTCTCCTCTGCCAGCATCTGAGGACAAGAAGGGAAATTAATAAAAATGTATTTGCAGTTTGCTTTTTTTTTTTACACCCCTCTTAATCATCGTGGTACAGGAAGTGGATGACTGTGAAAGTATAGTGCCCGATTTGCCTAACTTCAGTTTTTAATGGGTTTTAGGCCCCATACCCTTAATTCATTTTTGTAAGCAAGCGTTCTTCCAATAATACAAATGGGATTAAGTTTTTTACAGGGCAAAAGTTCATTGTCTGAACATTAACCTATTGGTTTAATTAATAGTAGCAAAACTGAAATGCAAAATGCAGTTTTAAATTACAAACTGACATTTCCCAAAACGTGTAGATTTATAACTTTAACCATTTATGCTAAAAACAGAACAACATTTCTTCTGTGGTTTTTACAAAAGAGCCTTCCCGCAACATCATTTGGTAGGGAAAAAAGTAAGATATTTTCAGCCCTTAAAGACTCTTCTGCTGACCTGATCAAACTTCTTCTGCTTCCTCTCCAGGTTTGAGACGATCTGCCTCAGCTGGTCCTGGTCCACCATCATATCGTCCAGCTCCTGTTGTAAGCGGGTCTTCGTCTTTTCCAGTTTGTCATAGGCTGCAGTTTTCTCCTCCAGCTGCAGAGTGATGTTGTCCATTTCCCGGTGGACTTTCTTGCGGTTCTCCTCAGTTTCCTCTCGAGACATGGTCTCCTGCTCCAACAGCTTCTTCTGCTCGGCCAGCTGAAGACCGTAAAAGAAACGAGGACGAGACTGGTGTTACAGTATCTTAGTAGATCAGTGATTAATGGCGAAGAAGGGTTTTTTCTCATTTCACTGAAATTATCCAGTCGTCATTAAGGGGTTTCATTTAAAATGTACAGATAAGTAATTGGCCAAATCAAGATGAATCTTCAACAATTCAAATTTCAGAATGCAGTTTGAACCAGAGAGTAAAATGGAATATTTTGGTTTGCCAAAAAACACAAATGAGCAATATGTGATAACCTGTGTTTCACCATCTTCAATTAGCATCTCAACAGATTTCTTCAGTGTGAAAGGGTGGCTGTAATTTGTGCAAATAATGCCTAGTGATGAGAGTCAAATTAATTGATATTACACAGATTTATTTAAACACACTAGCGACACTTTCGGTTCATTAGTCTCCGTACCAGAGAATCGTTTTTGCATCACTGTACCAAAGATAGAAGAAAAGAATAAATTTTTTTCCACCAAGTATGACAATGGGGACTGACCTGAGCCTGCAGAGAGGCAACCTGCTTCTCCACGTTCTTCTTGCTCTCCTCCTCTTCCTCCAGCATCTCCCGCAGGTTGTTCTGCTCGTCCTCCAGCTGCCTGAGGCGGCTCGTCAGCCCGAGCTTCTGACGATTCTCCTCTTCCAGCAACTCCTGCAGATCAGTCAGACAAATACAGTTTAACCCTGCAAACATTAAACTGAAGAAACCTTTATTAATGACTGGTACAAAAGGTTTGTTCACTCAATCTTCAGATTTCTTGTTTTTACTAAAAAGTTGAGTTTATTTGAAATGACTGCTGAGGTATATTGGAGATATTGTTAATGTTTTACATTAGTTTTACTCTGCCGTGGCAAAATGGAAACAAGTAAAGCAAATGCTTATCAACTGAAGCATGGAAAGTTAAGAGAAAATCTAGATATTTACAGTTCTCATCATAAAATCTGGAGCAATTCACATCTGACCAAACTCTTGCCTTGCAAAATACATGTATTTCTTAAGATATATAATATGACTGCCCTAATGAGACAAGTTTTATTTTAACAGAATTAAATTTGATGAACTCTGTCAATTCAGTGCGCAGAGTGACTTAAGATTTATATATCAGGCAATAATGATATTATAACATTAGAAATAAGCAAACTAGTTTTCATACCCGTGAATCCTGCAGCTGAGACTCAACAGAAGAAAGGTCCTTGCTGGATTTGATGCTTTTGCCCTCCGCTTCACTCAGCAGGCTGTTTGCATTCTCCAACTCTTTCTAGAAAAGAAACACGACACCATATTCATCCAGTTTAATCATGGTATCCGGTTTTCACATATTCGTTTATATGAACGCTCATGTTTTTAATCCTTCCAGCTCAGAGACCACCTCATCCATACCTGCAGCTTGGCAGTCTTCGACTCCAGGTCCAGTCTCTGTCTCTCACTTTCCTCATGTTTGATCTGCAGCTCCTGAAGCTGAGATTCAGCCTTCTTGCGACGGTGCTCAGAGTCACTTTTGCCTTTTGTCAGAGTATCCAGCTCAATCTGCAGCTCGCTCAGTTGGCTCTCCAGGGCCTGCTTGGTTTTCTCCACAGACACTTTGCTCTGCAGCAGCAAGACGGGAAAACACATTAGTAGTGTTAATCACATTTGGGGGCACCTTTTGCTCCATCTACCTGCATTTATTTACCTTTTTGGCTTGCTCCAGTTGCTCATTGATCTCATCAAAGGCTTGTTTGTGCTTTTGCTTCATATCATCCACCTGTTCCTCATGAAACTTGGCCTCATCCTCAAGCGTCTTTTTCAAATGAGCAACCTCCGTCTCTCTCTTGGACCTGGATCGACAGAAAATAACTTCTTGAAGATCTTGAACTTCTCACTGGATAAACATGCAGAGGACTCTTCACAGAAGCAATTTGAGTCTTTGAAAGCACTGTATATACCTGAGCTCCTGCTGAGCTGCAGTGGAATCCAGAGTGTCTTCCAGCTCGGTCTTCAGAGCCTCTAGCTCCTCTCCCAAGTCCCTGCGGTGTTTCTCCGCCTTGGAGCGAGCCTGTCTCTCCAGCTCCAAGTCCTCCTGCAGCTCGGAGATCTGGGCCTCCAGCTCCCGGATTTTCTTCTGAGCTGTGTTTTTAGCTGCAGCCTCCTCCTCGACCCTGGAGTCACATGAAGACAAGAGAGCAGCTTTTAGATCCTGCAGATGCTGGTAAAGGAGATGATCTAAATTCTCAAAAACTACATTGGATTTTAATGTAACCTGGCCAACGCAGCGAGGAGTTCTTCCTCCTTTTTGGCCAGCTGAGCTCGGAGTTCTGCAATCTGAGCCTGCAGGTCTGCAATCACGTCATTGAGCTCAGTTGAGTCGCCCTCAAGTTTACGCCGATTCTTCTCCAACTCCTGACGCTGCTTCTCCTCTTTTCTCAGACGCTCTGTTTGAAGAGAAAGTCAAATTAACGTAAAATGTATGGCAAATCAATTTAATAGTGATGTAAACTAAAAAAAAAATAACTCGCCCTCCAAGTCTGTGATCATGGCTTCATGCTTGTTCTTGAGTTTTTGCAAGCTTTTAGATTTTTCTTCCTCCTCAGCCAAGTTGGTGGTAATCTCTGAGATCCTCTCCTCCAGCTGTTTCTTCTCCTAAAGTTTATGAAAATTAAAAAAATGCTTTACAACGGGCACACCACTTCTTACAATGCACTTGTATTTAAACATTTTATGGTGACGGAAATTGCATTCGTCTCGGGCATTGTTCTGCACAATAAAAACACTATACGAGACCTTGTTTAGCTTGTTGTTGTGGTCATCCAGCACCATGATATCCTCCTCCATTTTCTTCAGCTTTGCATCTGTTGTGACCTTCTCCATCTGAAGCTTTTGTCTGGCAGCTTCCTCTTCGTCCAGCTGCTGCTCCAGCTCCTAAACTCACGAACATACAATATTAAGACCGAGTGAACCAATATCAAATACTTGACAAACTCTGACCAGGACTTTACTGACAGTGATGTTCTGCTGCATTTTCTTCCTCTCAGTCTGCATCTGAGTGACTCGGTCCTCCTCTTCCTCAAGACGAGACTCTAGGTCATGCAGGATCTCCTCCAGCTCCTGCTTCCTGGTGGCCAGGCGGGACCTCATCTCTTCCGCCTCTGCACACAGCTCCGCTTCTGCCTGGAGCTGCTCCTGAAGAGCTAACTTCTCAGCAGACAGCTGGCAGTCAAAATAAGAAAGAGATATAAAACCTCAGAGCTGCAGCGGCCCATATTAAAGAATTTATTCATGCAAATTGGTGGAAGGTTTAATTTCCCCACGACTCTTACCTGTTGCTGCTTGGCCTCAAACTCTCTGATCTGCTCCTCGGACTGCAGCTGTCTCTCCTTCAACCTTCCCAGTTCTACTTCCTTCGCCTCCATCTCTTCCTCCTGCCGGGTCACTTGCAGCAGAGGCTTCACCTACAGCATCAATGTGAAAATGGTTCTTAAATATGAACATGTTTTTTCAACAAGTAAAGGATTTGAAAATTGAGATGTCCCTTTGAAGTCAGAGCAAAGTTGTAAAAATAAGCCACATAAAGGATTCAAAATGATTCTGAGCCAATTAAAACATCAAAAGACTTACTGACTACTGGAGTGGTCGGATGAATTGTTAAAGGACAATCCACAGCATAAATTTATGAATAATCAGAACTAGGACACAATGTTATTAATTTATATGAATGACAGAACTGCATGCAAGAATAAATGTGTGTTTTAATAATTTACAAAGAGTTTTGAATGAATGTTGTTCAACTTGTATTTTGTACATCATACAGAGAAACAAAGTGGCTCCTCTACTGTCTATTGCAGGTTTAAATTGTAGACGCAACTAGATTTTATGCAGAATGCAATTTCTGCGTAAACAAGAATTCAACACTCAAGATTAAGACCTGATGGGTAATACATTAATCAGGTGTTAATAAAATTTGCAGCAGAATGGTCATTGCAAAGCGATTATTCACACGAAGTGGACATGTTTACAGATTAAATGAAATGGATCTTCCTGCAACCTTAAGATTTTAAATATCTTAAAGTTTAAACCATTAGCGACCATAATTCTGATCAGATGATCATGAACTGCAGAGCACACCATGATGAAAAGCTGGTTTAACATAACTTGTCTGTCCGCAAACATGACTGACTATTTTTAATACCTTTGTTTCCTACCTTTGTGAAAAGTCTCCACCACTGCCAGTTCCTGAGTTTGAGGTAAGCTACGCAGTTTCTCTGGATCACTTTCATGGCCGTCAGTTGCTGCTGTCTCTTAGCGAAGGCTCTGCAGTACAAAAAATAAACAGTTCACCCATCACTATTAATACACTCCAGGTGAGAAAAGGCTTTAGTTTTTCATATACTGTGTTTAAGTCGTTGACTGGTCACATGCGCTGAGAAATTTTAAACATTTTGAATGACAAGCTGGTCTGACATACTTGCGAGCCACATATCCTCTGCACCATGCCTGGAAGCTGATGATGACATCTGTGATCTTCATGTCTCTCTCCTCCTCCAGGTGGGCCAGGACTCCGGCTCTGAAGAATACCTTGCTTTGGCCGATGCGGTACAGATTTGGGTCGAGCTCGAGGGCTTTAATCTGACACAGGAGATAAAAGTCAGTGATGCATGAAGTAAAAAGAATAAAATAAAGAGATAAGATGACCAGCTGCGGAGCTCCAGCATCATTTGTTCTTACCATGAGCACACAGGCTTGTTTTCCATCCATGAAGCCCTTGGGGATTGCATTGGGAGTGAGGATTTCATATCTGAGACATTGAAAAGCAATATTATACGAGTTGAAGGGCTCATCTTAGAATTATAATGATTAAAATGAGTTCATTAGCACATTAAATGACGTTTCAGTCTTATCTGTGTTGCAAATACATCGGTTCTCATTTGTTACCTCTGTCTGAATTCCTGGAAGACAATTCGGTTCGGGAAGCCCTGTCTGCAGATACGAATCCCTTCCAGGACTCCGTTACACCTCAGCTGGTCCAGGACCAAGTGAGGCTCCAGTTTACCAGCCTGGTGGGAAATATAAGAGACATGGTTATGAAAGCTACATTACAAAAAATAAAACTCCAAGATGTTTTTAGTCATTGTAATGTCTTTCCTTTTGAAATCTATATTACATTTCAAAAGAAAAAGTGGTCTTGAAAGTGGTCAATGACAATTTTGTTCATCTTTAGTTGCAGCAATCAGAACTAATACTTTCTTGGAAGACCTTCAAACCATCAACATTTTGGTAAATCTGCCAGTGAAAAAAAATAAATCTGCAAGACTTAAAATGGAAAAAGAATGACATCTTTGGAAAACTATATTGAAACATTTCCTCAGAATTAATTTGTGAACATAAACATCACAGCGATAAGGATTTTTTTTTAGCAATTTCATCACATCTTTTAATAAATGTTTCCCTCCTGTTGCAGTACAGATAAATGCGACTTTTTTTCCCCCCTCATACCTTCTTTTCATGGTTGGGGATGATGCAGCGGACAAAGTTAGGGTTGGTATTTCGAAGTGTGGCCATGAGGTTTCCCAGCTGCTCCTTGTAGAGCTGGCCGACGGTGCGAAACATCCCCTTACGGGTCTTGAATGCACCATGCATAGAGTCTGACATTCCCGCTACCTTATCCAGGCCGACGATGCGGTCCACTGTGAAGCACGCAGGGAGGGTCAACAAATATTCAAAATTATTTTATTCAAAACTCCTCTCTCATCGTGAAGAAATGTTCTGCCGAGTCAAACCAAGGATGAAAACACCAGCTTGTTTATACATTGTGTTGGACGTCACTTACTGTCCCTCCACAGATCGGCTGTGAACTTGTCAGTCGACTGGTTGAGTAAAGTGGCCACACACTCATTCAGAGGGTCCATGTTTTTCAGCAACCAGTCCACAGCTTTGTAGTCCACCTGCAGCAGGAGCAACACAGCGATCAGCTTCAGCTGCGACCTGTAGTCCCCAATCATGTTATTTAGATAATAATCATCCACAAGACAAAGACACCCAAAATCAACCCTAAAGAAGGTACTCCATGGAGTATTTTATATCCTTGGGTGTTCAATTAAGGTCATCCCAAGAGTTGATTTTAGTTTTGTAATATTTTGACTTTTGCATGAATAAAAACAGCCAATTTAAAGAATATAAAATCTGTTTGAAAAGCTGAACCTACCAAAATGACAATACTTCAAAACTGTTAAATTCAAAAATATCTACATGTGATCAAAAAAAAAAAAAAAAAAAAAAAAACTATCTTGTTGACACTACATGGCAAACATTTTCTGAAAAGTGATGTCTTCTTA
>OMNM01044398.1:4049-18422 GCA_900302745.1 Parablennius parvicornis
AACCCGGTGTCTGGTCTGTCGTAAACCCTGTTTGGTCTCCAATGAAGTGTTTTCCATAATGAACACAGTGTGCTATCTATACTGAACCCAGTGTCGTCTGTAGTGAACCCAGTGTCGTCTGTAGTGAACCCAGTGTCCTCTCTGTAGTAAACCCAATGTGCTGTCTGCAGTAAACCTAGTGTGTGAAGTGACAGTCTGCAGTGAACTGTGTTTTGCATTAAACCAATGTGTGGTTTGTAGTGAACCCAGAGTGTGGTATGTATTTAGGTGTGGTCAGCAGTGAACCCAGTATGGTCTGCTGTGAACCCAGTGGGTGGCATGTATTTATGTGTGGTCTGTAGTAAACCCAATGTGTGGTCTGTAGTGAACCCAATGTGTGGTATGTAGTGAACATCGTGTTGTCTGCAATTAAATATTTTCTGTAGTGAATCAAGTGTGGTGTTTTGTGAACCCTGTGTGTCATATGTTATCAATTATGTTATGTCGTGAAGTGTGTTCTGTTCTGAAGTGTTGTCTGTAGCGAAGTGTGTTCTGTAGTCAACAGTATGATACTTTGTAAAGTGTGGTCTGTAGTTAAGTGTGGCTTGTAGTGATTTCATTTTTTCACTTTCAGTGGTTTTGACCATAAACGTGCTCCAGACAATTGTGGTATTAACATTACTTTTTATAAGAAACTGCTTTTACTTGCACTGTTCAAGCTTAAATATGATATATTTGACAAGTTGAACCAGTTTCCACTTGTTTCATTCATTGGATTAACTTTTATTTTCACTTTTATCAGTTTTTGCAAAAAACAACTCAAGCTCCTCAGTTTGATTTTGGAAAAATATATATAATTAAAGCTGCAAGCAGCGTTGGTCAGGACCTCGGGCTCTGGCCTGTCAGGGTCGGTCCAATCATTGCTTCTGGTCAAATCATGGTCTCTAGTCGATTTAAATACTAAGAAAATTTCAAAGGTTTCAACCAAATATTTTTAATACATTTTATTTTGAAAAATGTGTTGGGCTTTTAATTCAAAAGCCCACTAAGCTGTAATCTCGCTAATCCATAAATATTAATAATGTCTGAACATGTTCATAATAGGTAAAATAATTAAATGTTTTGACATTGTACACTGAGTATTTCAGATGTTGGCAGAAAACCGGCTTCAAGAGGGTTTTTCCAAACCCGATGAAGTCCTGATCTTGGGGAACTTCTGCACATCCTCTTGGGGGGTCAACACACAGTTTTATTGTCATTTTAACAAATGAACAATATTTTGAAGGAGTTTTGGACTTTTATTTTTGAAGCCAGCTCAGTTCTTTTTTCCCCCCATTAAGCCAGTGAAGTCAACCCCTAAATATAAATATAATAAAAATAAATGTTTTATGTTTCAAGTGGTAGCGGTGGCACTGTGGGGGTACATTTTGTTCATTTTCTGAAATGACTCACCCATCCTGATGTACGTAGCAAATTTGGTGAGTTTTGGACCGTATTTAGGGGCCCACCCCTATCGGCATTCCCAACTTTGACGACCAATAAAATGGAAAGCACTCCCTAGCTTAAAAATGTTTTAAGGTTTTAGGCATAATTTTTAAGAAATAGACTTTTAGTTTGAAAACATTTAGGGCTTTTATTTTGAAAGCCAGCTCATGCCCAGCTTAGCAAGACACTTAATATCCATTTAGAAGTCAACATTGTAATTTTTTTTATGGACAGAGTCCTTTATTTTGAAGGAGTCTGGGGCTTATATTTCAAAGGTCAGGACATGCCTAGTGTACGTAAACACTTGCTATTGATTTTGAGGTCAACATTGTAATTTTTCAAGACATATCTTGGAAACAGCTCCTCAGAATCCACATTTTTTGGGCAAAGTTCATAAAATTGTCATATTTTGAGAGGAAAATTTGTTGTCTTTCAGAGTGTGATTTTTAGGTCTTGATGAGACGGACACATGAGTTTTCGTTTGATCTCCCTGCGACATTCCTAGAGGCTGTGGTGGCTGTTTTAGTGTTTCTAGGTGGCGCGAGAGAGCACATTTGGCACTCTGGAGGTTAATATTGACATTTGCTAAAATTTTGCACCCATCTGAGGGTGCCAACTTTTGTGAGCTTTTGAGCATGTTTAAGGGGTCAAATTTGGATTTGAGTCCTGGCACGCTGGAATAACAAACAATAAATAAAGTTGCAAGCAGTGTTGGTTGGGACCTTAGGCTCTGGCACGTCGTGGTCGGCCCAAACATGGCCTCTGGCCCATGTAAATATGAATAGAATATCCATTTTCGAAGGTTTAAAAAAATATTACTATTATTCCAAAAAATTCTAGGGTTTTTACTTCAAAAGCCAACTAAGCTCTGATCTAGCAAATCCCTAAATGTACATTTTGCAAAGTTTTAGTTGTACTTTTTGAGAAACAGACTTTTAATTTTTGATAAAGACTCATATTTTGTTACGTCAATATGTATTGAGTTTGGGGGCTTTTATTTGGAAGGTCAGGACATGCAGGTTAGGTGGTAACAGTTAAACTGACATGGTATTGCATAATACTTGGTGAGTATGATTGTTGCATCATACTGATGGACACACCTGCAGTTAATCAGTGCAGTTAGAGTGGGGATGGGATGAATCTTATCAACACATTGTGGAAACTACTCCTCAGAATCCACAGTTTTCGGGCACGGTTTTCCATAAAAATATCATATTTTGAAAGGAAAATCTGTTGTCTTTCAGTCTGTGTGGGTTTGGAAGCAGTCAGACGTAAACTTCAGACACCAGGAAGCTCAGTTTGACACAGACACCCGATTCTACTACGTCGGACTCCATGTTAAGTTTTGCTTGGAATCGTGGGGAAAAAGAAATTGACAGCATTGCTCCCACTCATCAAAACAGTCAGTTTTTAGAGAATTTTCCCCACATGTCTTACATCGTCTTGTTCGGGAGGTTCTTGTTCTTGTGCTTGCTTTGTTGATCAGAGGCATGCTTTAACTACATTCACCACATTTTCGAGGTGTTCCATCACTGCTTTCTTCACAAGAAATTTGTGTTTCCCCATTCATTTGAATGGGAGGAAGCAGACAGGGGGATTCTGCGTTCCGACATTTGACATACAATAAAATGGAAACCATGCTAGAACGTAAAAAGAAAGTTTTGTTTTGAGAGTAGAAAGGTCTTCTCTGTTATTTCATTGTGTTTTGAAGTTGGTCTGTTATTCGTCCTCAGAGGAGTATACATTTCTGCGAAGGCCTGTTTTGGGCGAAAATCTTATTTTGAAAGTCAAGTTGCAGACTTCCTGTTGGATTTAGGTCATGGGTATTGGTGTGTGGTTTGTAGGTCTCGATGAGACGAACACATGAATTTTGGTTTGATCTCTCTGCGACATTCCTACGGGCCATGGGGGTTAATTTTTACATTTTCTAAAATTATGCACCCGTCCTGATGAGCGTGCAAAATTTGGTGAACTTTTGAGAGTGTTTAGGGGACCAACTTTGGGTTTGAGTCCTGGCGCGCCGGAACAGTAACTATGAACTAAGAAAAAACATAACAATAACAATAGGTTCTTGGCCCTCCAGGTCACAGGAGTGTGGAGGCCGTACCTCACGTCCGAGGTCCCTAATTAAAGCTGCAAGCAGCGTTGGTCAGGACCTCAGGTTCTTTTCCATCGGGGTCGGCCCAATCATGGGTTCTGGCACATTTGAATATTGATAAAATATACATTATGATGATTTTAACAAAAAAATTACATTTATTTTGAAAAATGTGGGGCTTTTACTTCAAAAGCCAACTAAGCTGAAATCTAGGTAATCCCTAAATATTAATTTTCAAGGTTTTAGGCATAATTTTTAAGAAATAAACTTTTATTTTGAAAATATTCAGGGCTTTTATTTTGAAAGCCAGCTCAAGCCTAGTGTAGCTAGACACTTAATATCCATTTAGAAGTCAATATTATAATTATTTCTAGACGAAAACTTTGAATTATTAAAGGAGCAATACGTGTTGTTAGGCAGATTAAGAGTAGCAGAATCTGTATTGTATTGAAAGTTAAATTGCAGACTTCTTGTTGGATTTAGGTCAGGGGTATCAGCATATGATTTGTATTTGTATTTAATTTTGACATTTTCTGAAATTACTCACCCATCCTGATGAGCGTACCCAATTTTGTGAGCTTTTGAGTGTGTTTAGGGGGTCAAATTTGGGTTTGAGTCCTGGCACAGTGGAATAAGAAACATAAACTATGAACTAAGAAAAAAAAATACACATGACAATCAGGTCCTGGCCGAGCTCACGACGAAAGTCAGGACATGCAGGTTAGGTGGTAACAGATAAATTGACATGGTGTTGCGTAATATTTGTTGAGAATGATTCAACGCTGATGGACACAGCTGGAGTTAGTGAGTTCAGTTAGAGAGGGGGACAGGACGAATTTTATCAACATACTTTGGAAACAACTCTTCAGAATCTACATTTTGCGAGAGGCTGCCAGTGGGGGAAATCCAAGATGGCGTCTTCCATATGATCGCCACCATTTTGTTCCGCCATTTTGTTCCCGAATCAGCACCACAGCGCCACCTTCGGTGGGAGGTAGTGGTGCATGGAATATGGCTGCTTCCTGCTGGTCGCCACCATTTTGTTCAGAAACACCACCACAGCGCCACTTTCGAGTGGGAGGCGGTAGTACATAATCATGTTCCGCAAGCGCTGTCCCACATTCCAGAGTTGGAACCCTGCCGGTGTGGTATCAAAATATGGCGAATTACGGGCACCGCCATACTTGCTTTAGGGCATCGCCATAATTGCACCAGGCAGTGCCATACGACTCTCTAAATTGCAACCCTGCTGGTGCGGTTTCAAAATATGGCGGCATATGGACGCTGTCACACTGGTTTTTGGTCACTGACATGCATGTTTGTGGTCACCACCATATTTAAATGGGAAAATAATGTCAGTGTCCGCAGGCTTATGACTACATATGGATTCATGGATCATGTGCAAATCTATGAAGAACAAGTACACTGAAGGTACATCCACCTGGAGTTGTCAGGTGGATCTTCATTACATGAAGATGACTTTTATCTGAATAGGACTCAGAGAGCTGTTATAAGATCCAGAGCCAAGTGGATTGAAAAGGGAGAAAAAACAAACCATAATATTCCACTAAATTATAAAATTGGGAATCAATTGGGAAGAAAGCTTAAAACTAAAGATTATAGCCAAGGCGATTTTGAATTTCTTTTGAAACCTGCATGTATCTTCTTATTCTAAATGAAAGGCTGAATCACTTTTCAGTGATATAAAGGATCTGATTCCTGTGAATGATGAAACTGTTTGTGAGGAGGAGGATTTAAACACTAATGGAATAACTGCAAACCTTTCCAAACATTTCTAGGAAGAAGTTAAAACATTGCCGTTTGAGTCAATAATGTATTATTGGAAATGAATTACTGATGACAATGAAACAAGGGAGAATTTAATTAATACCCAAAATCAGGAAAAGACAAATGATTATCGAGCCAACATACAGACTATAAAATACTTATATCTGTATTTGCATCAAGGCGAAAAGTAGGTAAATCCAATGTCATTTAACTTAATCAGGTTTCCTTGAAGAAAGATCGATACACAATGATCCATGACTGACTCACCTTTCTCTGTATATCTTTATCAAAAAAGTAAAAAATACCCCGGTATCTGGATTTCTAAATGTTTAGAAACGAGTGAAAGAAATAATGTTCATAAAACTGTTGATAACTGCAAACAATTTTTGAATAATTGGGTACAGACATGACAATTTGGAAGAACACTGCTGACAAACATGGAAGCTATATTTGAGTTTGTCTATCCTGCATGCTGCTCAGCTATAGCCACCAAGACTATTAAGGAAACTGATATCGTCATAAAATTTCTTGAAAAAAAAAAACCCCATCATTACTTGAAGAACAGTGACTTGCTCTGGAGCTATGAAGATGGAATTAAAGCAATAGATTAGGAAATGGTGACTCTCTCCATGACTACTGTCATTCTTTGCAGTGTTACATCGCTGCTGATAAATTTATATATATTTTGGCAGGTTATCTTGTCCTTATTCCCATGTTATTGTGTGAAGTTATTTCAGCAATTCACACTGCATCCGTAACCACAGTGAAGCCTCAGCTACTAAACTTACTTGTCTACATGTCATTCATCCAGAGACATTGTGTGTCGCATGAAGAAAAACAAATGTCAAATATGGACAGTAACTCAGTTCAGCAAGAAAGGAGTAAATGTCCATTACAAACCTTTGATATTTACTCATGACAACTTTAAAAGAAGAAAAACACCCATATATCATGTCAGTGTACTGTGACATATATTGTTTTATATACAAACAAAATGCTATGCAGAACCAATGATTTGTGGTGGGTTAGCCTGTGGCAGCATGTGAGAACATTCTCCCTCTGACTACGATGGCCTCAGCCTGGTTGATCCTTCAGTATGTCATCTCCCTCTGACCATGATGACCTCTGACCTCCAGCCTGGTTGATCCCTCAGGAATCAGGATGTGGACGACCTAAAAAACAGTGACATGATGCATACTGATAGTGTTGGAGACAGGTTTGGCTTTAGTTTGTATCATACGTCTTTTGACTGCTGTGCAGAAAGAATAGTTTTTTTTGGCATTTTAACAAACTCTGAAAATGTTATTCACTTATTTTTATTGATCAATGATTTATTTGTAATTAATAAAGCTATAAGCAATCTTTTTAATTTTTTTCCTTTTTACTGATAAACAAACATCTACCGCTCTACCAAACGCTAGAGTATTGTTATGTAGCAGGTATGTATTGTCATGTAAGAACATGACGCAACATAATTGATTTCAGATGCTAAAGTGTCATTGGGCAAGACACTGAACTCTGAACTGCTTGTACTCTGAATAGATATGGTGAACTTTTGAGTGTCCTTGGCGTGCTGGAATAAAAAACAATAACTACTAAGAAACATAGCAAAACCAATAGTGTCCCTAACAATAATGATAATAACTGCATGCACTTTTCTGGACACTGAAAGAATCTTTTCATGGATTAATTCACACCATACTCAATGGTGGTAAGCTATGTATGTAGCCACAGACTGACTGTAGCGAGGCTGCCATACTGCGACATCGGCTCCTCAGACCACTACCACCACAGACCACTCACTCTCACATCTGCATGCACACAAGCAGTTCAGAGTTCAGTGTCTTGCCCAATGACACATGTCAGCAAGGAGAGCTGGGAATCGCACCTGCAAGCTTCCGAGACGACCGCTCTACCATACCGCCCAGTGTGTGGTCTGTAGTGAACCCAGTGAGTTCTGTAGGGTTCAGGGTGTGCTCTGTAGTGAACCCATTGGGAGGTCTATAGTTTAACCTGTATGGTCTGTACTGACCATGCTGTCTGTCTGTCGTGAACCATGTGTGTAGTTTTTATTGATGTGAGTTATGTCTTGAGTTGTGTTCTGTGGTCTGTAGTAAACCTAGTGTGTGGTCTGCAGTGATGTGTGTTCTATAGTGAACCCAATGTGTTTTCTTGTGTGGTCAGTAGTGCGTTGTAGTAAACACAGTCTGTGTGTAACCATGTGGTTTGTAATGAAGCCAGTTTGTTGTATGTTTTGAACCCATTGTACGATATCAAGTAAACTCTGGTGTGAACTCAGTGTGTGGTAAGTAGTGAACCCTATGTGTGAACCAAGTGAATCTGTAGTAAAATTTCTTTTCTTGTAAATTCCTTGTGGTCTGCAGTGAACCCAGTGTGTGGTCTGTAGTGAACTCAGTTTGTAGTCTTTAGTGAACCCCATTGTCTTCTGCAGTGAACCCAGGGTGTTGTCTGTATTGATGTGTTCTGTATTACTACACAACGCACATCAATACAGACCACACTGTCTGTTGATAACCCAGTTTATGTTCTGTAGCAAATCCAGTGTGTGGCCTATAGTTAAACCAGTGTTGTCCATATTGAGCCCAGTATGTGGTCTATAGTGAAACCACTGTGTGGTCTGTAGTGAAGCATGTTGTGTAACCAACCCAGTCTGTGTTTTATAGTTAAACCGGTGTGTTTTGTAGTAAAACCAGTACATGTTTGTCGTGAACCCGCTGTGTGGTCCATAGTTCCATCATATTTAAGTTTGAAGAGTGTCAGTTACAAGGTGTTTTAAAATGAATAATCATCTTAATTCCACAATCGCACTCAGTATCTCGTCTGGAGCATGGGTCAAAATTGTGGTCAAAACTGATGAAAGTGGAAAGAAAAATTAAATCCAATGAATATAAAAGATGGAAACTGCTTGAAACTACTGAAATTATCTTATTGACATTTGGACAGTGAAGCTACAAGGTGTTTCAAATTAATTTGAATATATTTTCCAAAATCACACTCAGCAGCTTGAGTAAAACCTGTTTTGGTCAAAAACAGATAAAAGTGGGGGAAAAAATCAGTCAATCTAACTAAAAGAAACAATTTAAAACTGTTGAAAAAATCTTGAATTCATGACATCCAGCTTTGGATGTACAAGCTGTTCCTAATAAAATGGAATCTTCATTCCACAATTGCACTAAGTATCTTGACTGGAGCACGTTTATGTTAAAATTGGATTTACTACAACTGGGTGAACTGGGTTCACTACAAAACACACACTGGGTTTACTACAGAATACATTTTACTACAGAACAATACACTGTTGGATCACTTCTCTGCTGATGACACAATGGGTTCACTGCAGACCTAGCACTGGGAACACACAACAACTACACAGGTTTGTATAGTTAAAAAAAAAGTAGTTACTGAACACATTTCAGCACAGACGAATCACTGGGTTCACCACATCCCGCACTTCACAACAGAACAAAGTTCAGTACCGACCACACAATGGGTTTCCTGCAGAACGCACTGAGTTAACAAACGACCATACTGGATTTACTATATACCAAACTAAACTAAAGACCACACCCTCAGTTCACTATAGACAACAATGGATTCACTTCTGACAACACGCTGGGATCACTACAGACCACACACAGGGTTTAATTCACACTAGGAATGAGCAAGTACACCACTATCTGTATCTGTATCTCTATCTGTATCTCTATCTGTTCAAGCATCTAAAATATCTATATTCGTATGTGAGCAGGGAGACACACAGCCAGTGCATGTGAGTTTAACCATTTTTGTCAACGTTCATTCTAATATACAAACAATAATTTTTATCAAATTATTTTATCAAAACACACACAGCATGGCCCTAATCGACCAAGTGGCCCAACACAGCACTCCTTACAGTCTCAACAACTGACCATGCATGTTTCTAATATGCAAAGGATGAAATGTGGTCATGGAACACTGGACCAGCTCTATACTTTCCACCAGGTGCTCGAGGATTCATGGGAGTTTGCTCAACCAGTCCACGTGTGTTTTGTGGATCTGGAGAAGGCGTTCAACCGTGTCCCTCAAGACGTCCTGTGGGGGGTGCTCCGGGAATATGGACTCCGGGGCCCTTTGTTAAGGGCTGTCCGGTCCCTGTACACCCGAAGTAGGAATTTGGTTCACATTGCCAGCAGTAAGTCGGACCTCTTCCCAGTGCTCGTTGGCCTCTGGCAGGGCTGTCCTCTGTCACTGGTTTTGTTCATTACCTTCATGGACAGAATTTCTAGGTACAGCCAGGGACCGGAGGGGGTCTGGTTTGGAGACCACAAGATCTTGTCTCTGCTTTTTGCAGATGATGTGGTTCTGTTGTCTATATCAAACCAAGACTTTCAGCGTGCACTGGCACAGTTCGCAGCCGAGTCTGATGCAACTGGGATGGGGATCAGCACCTCTAAATCCGAGGCCATGGTTCTTGACCAGAAAAAGGTGGCTTGTCCCCTTCGGGTCGATGGAGTGCCCTTGTCCGAAGTGGAGGAGTTCAAGTATCCCGGGGTCTTCTTCACGGACGATGGAGCGTGAGATCGACAGGCGAATTGGTGTAGAGTCTGCAGTTTTGCAGACATTGTATCGGTCTGTTGTGGTGAAGAAGGAGCTGAGCTGGAGGACGAAGCTCTTGATTTACCGGTCGATCTTCATCGTTCCCCTCACCTCATGACCGAAAGAACTAGATCCTGGATACAAGCGGCTGAAACTAGTTTCCTCCGTAGAATGGCTGGGCACGCCCTCAGAGATAGGATGAGGAGCTCAGTCACCAGGGAGGAGCTTGAAGTAGAGCCGCTGTTCCTCCACATTGAGAGGAGCCAGCTGCAGTGTCTCGGGCATTTGTTTCGGAGGCCCCCCTTAATGCCTCTCCAGGGAGGTGTTCCGGGCATGTGCCTTCAGCAGGAGGAATCGGTGCAGACCAAGGACACACTGGAGCTACTATGTCTCTCGGCTGGCCTGGGAACGCCTTGGGGTCTGACCGGAAGAGCTGGAGGAAGTGTCTGGGGGGAGAGAAGTCTGAGCATCTCTGCAGAGATTGCTGCTTCCGTGACCTAGCCCCAGATAAGCGGTAGACAATAGATGGATGGATGGAAATGTGTGATTGATTGATTGATTGATTGATTGATTGATTGATTGATTGATTGATTGATTGATTGTACCAACTTTGACTGCCTGTCCTGTTGTTTTAGTATTGTGTTGTAATTAGATTAAATTATATTACTAAAAGCATTTTTCTTTACCTTACGCTGCTATTATATGATCATTCAAAGATCAATAAAGATTATTTGGAAACACTGATTGTTTTTCCTTCAGTATAATAAAACTGTATTTCGACAAATTTAATTTCAAAAATTTAATTTAAACTGAATCTTCTTTAACGAGCAAATTCAATTTCAGAGCAGATCATTTGTTTCACAGAGATTGATTTCAGTTAAACTCATCTTCAGGTGTCGTTTCTTTACTTGCAAGGTTCGGTGGCTGTGGCAGCTTCCACAATCATAGTAGTCTCAGGAGAGACTGAAGAGCATTGAAACTGTCACTCCGATTTCCCAGAATGCACTGAAACTTTCTACTGAGCTGCTGCTGGACAGTGATGTTCTTTACTCACAACAGTTTACATGTTCTCCCTGGGCATGTTTTTTTCCCATAGGATATAAACCTGTTTGAGGTTAGCTGGTGTAAATGTCCTATGTGTGTGTGTCTCTCTCTCCTTCTCCCTCTGTCCCTCTCTCTATCTGTTTTCTGATGGACTATCAAGGTTAAGCTGCCACCACACTGCGAGCTGGGATCAGACCTAGGATCCTGAATGACCCTGAAGGACACTGAAGGACCCTGAGGCTCTGAACTGGATGAAAATGGGCAGAAGATGAATGAGGAATCCTTAATTTCTCACTGAAGCTCATGGAATACCAAATACCTTATAAAAATTGCTTAGCAGAACCTCCCTGACAATTAGACAAGTCTTGCGAAGAAGTGTAAATACCAAATCCACCGAGAGCATCTTCAGCAATCAGGAGCTCAATGATCAGCTTAAAGGCGGCCTCCATGTTTCTGATGCTGCCAAGAAAACCTGTCAGCCATGATTGTGGGTTTGAAGTGAAATTGGTACAGTACTGATGCTATCAATCGTTAGGTGATACTGAGGCCTTGGGTGACCTTTCTTTTTTTCTGATGCTCTTATGGTACACTGCTGTCCCTGGAGGTTCGTAATGGGCCAAGATGAAGATGTGACTCTCATGTTGACAAGAAGCTCTGTAAACTTTCAATATATAGATGGATTTGTATTTGTTAAGCACTGCATTAATCATGACATCCTAACTGGAAAAGCAAATTGTAAAAAGACGTACTCTTTGCTAAACGTTTATTGGAGAGAGCGGCTGTGCTCCACAATTAAGAACACAAAATCAAATCGAACACCACCCCTTTATAAAGACATTCTTTGTCTACATGTTGACATCTGTGAGATGGATTTCACAACCCACTCTAACGACCATTTTCTATTTTTATGCACAGAAATAATAAACTCTCTAAACGCCGGATCTTTAAATGGCTGCACCATTCTTCATCACGTATGTGTATACAAATCTACCACAGTCCTGCTGTTCAATGTTTGAACAATGTAGAACATCAGACTGAAACCATCTCACTTCCAACAGAGACACAGTGTGGTGAACCATGGCACTTTTCCACCGCACTAAAGCACAGGAATGGACTGGAATGGAGAGGAGCGGTATGGCAAAGCATACCCCGCCCCACATTTGGGCCGCTTTTCCACCGCAAGTGTGAAGGTTAAAATGTAGGCGAGGTTCAGAGCTCCGCAGGTATGTGACAGGGTGGTGGATCTGGACCTTATGAATCCTCTGTTGTTGTTTACACACTCCGCTTGGCATTAGTTGTTTAGTTAACTTTTTAATTTGCTGCAACCCCTGTGTTGGTTCCGAGAGAGAGCGAACTCCGGCTGGCAGGCCACGGTTGGGGGAGCTAAAAGCTTTCTGGTCGAAAGCGGTCCTTTCTGGTTTAGGAACAATTCTTGCGGTAGAAAACCAGACCGGAGTAGTTTAGACCGGTTTAGACCAGCACTTTATGTGTGGTGGAAAAGCGCCATCTGTGTCCTTCTGTGTCCTGGGCATCAGCTACAAGAGCAACATCACTTTCTGAACATCACCAAAGAAAAATGATCTTTAATGATACTGTCGCCTTCAGTCGTAGCCTCTTAAAAGGTGAAACGATCTCATAGAAATGTGGAAAGGCTCAGAATGACACATTGGCCAATGAAAAGACTGTCACAACCAATTTGCTCTATTAGACAAACAGTAAGTGTTAACTGATGTAAATGCAGAGAAGCATCTTCAACATTGAACCTAATCTAAAAATTCAGGGTATTCCTTAAGCATGACCCTTATCTCTGTCTCATCAGAGAGGGAGGTCCACTCTACTGATGTTTTGGTTCTGGACGTAAAACATCCCACAACCAAACTACAAGTTCTCCACTCAGGCCCAGAGCATGTTCTGGCTGAAATGAAACGCAGATTCTGGATTGTCAAAATTGTTTGGCTTCCTGAATCAAAAGAAGTAACTACATGAAATAATCTGTTGCAGAAATCTTGGGCGGCTCTGAAAACTGCCTGTTTTTCAACTCAGGTCGTCAAGTTCCTGTGGTCAATTTCTTGAAGGGTCTCAAAAGTCAGGACAAGAATATCACGTACATGTTTAGAACAATTGCTGATAATATCAAAAATAGAATCTGTAAATGTGCTGCACCGCACAACCGCTGCAATCCCTCAAAGGCATAGAGTATGGGAGCCAAAAAACTGTGAGCAGAAATCTTTTCAAAAATATTCAACATGTAGTTTACAGGAAAATGGCACTCCCACGGTCCCTCTGCTCAGGTGACCACCTAATGCACTCCTGCCCAAATAGATGAGGAACATTTTGGAAAACAAAACATAGAAATATGTGTACATCAAGCAAATACATATGGAGAACCCCAAAAATCAACTCAAACAACATCCACAGTTCGGCTAGTCGACCTATCGGACCTCCCTGCAGATCTTTCCCTACCTAGTCCCCGACATCCCTGGATATCGAAACAAAAGAAAAACAACCAAGGTTCCCATGTATTTACTTACCAGTAGCCATATTCCCCAAAAAGACAATATAATGTGTGAATAACATAATAAAAACAAACGTGAATGAAAAAAAATTGTTTTGGATCACAAGAAAACAAACTAAGAAATAGAATGCATGTGTGAAAGAACATCGGAACAGTTCCACTGTGGCGTCGTCAGTCGCATCGACTCTCAGCGGAATGGTGGTTTGAGCCCAAACAGAGTCCACTGCTTGGCGTTCTCCATTTGACTCCATTGTCCAAGGTTTTTGGAGTGTCTGAATGTCCTCAGAACGTCTGGATCTCTCATCTAACCCCATCTAGAAGTTGATCCCCATTCTTTGTCCTGGGATGAGAGAAAAAAAACAACAGCCAGTATCTTTGCAAAACAGGTGGTGTAATGCAAAATTAAACATCAACGTGATATAAGCATGTGCGAAATGTGAGGATACATAATAGTCTACTCCCCCTCTTTGATAACACCATACTATAGTGAGGGGACTTGAAAATTAAAAGTGATGTCAAAAGTGAATATTATAATTATAATGAGGTTAACTTTCAAAAATGAATATGTCTCCACCACTTCCCCATCCAATGCTATGTCGTCTTTATCATAGTCAACGTCCTTCGTCTGCAACAGAGGCATTTGTGTATGATCTTTAGGCAGCATAACGCCAATCCAGCGCGCAATCATAGTCCTTGCACAAGTCATCACCACCGAGCAACAACAAAGCATTACTCCTAATGCTAAAGCTGCAGCTATCAAAACCTGAATGATTGCCGCCCCAAATGATCCAAACTTATCTCTCAACCAACTATTTGCAGACCAACCAGATCCTTCTGATGGTCCAAACACATCCCTTATGTTTCT
>OMNM01044400.1:0-15028 GCA_900302745.1 Parablennius parvicornis
GACCCAGTTTATACATATTCCTAGACAAACATGTTTGGAAGGTGGTTAAAGCTTTATGCATAGTTTTCACATTATAAATTCTACATTTGTGTTCAGGAATTGTATGACCCTGCACACATGCTGGTTAGATGAACTTGTCTAAAAGACATATGTCTGTGAATGCTTACATGTAAGGCTACCATGGCTCTGATGGAGACCTTCAGCTGAACTCATTCTCTTAACACGATACAGTGACCCGAGAGGCCCATGTCAAGAGGAAGAGTTCAAACTGAGGTGAGGTGCTGGATGGATATTTAGCTGGCTATGTCGTTGTTTTCACTTACTGACCCTGAGTGCTTTTACACATTAAAGCTTTCAGAGTTGTTGATAATGTCAGATGTGTTTAATCCTGCTTGGCTTACAGGCGTTGGTGCTAATGCTCTGCTGGCTCTTGTCAGGAAAAATAAAATAGAAATTGGCCTGCTTCTCCTTCAAACAAAATAACAACAGAATCAGAAATGGGGCTCAAATAAAACAGTTTAGTGTTGCTATCTAAATTGGGACAGAGTAAACCACTGGTGCTAATATGGAGAGGGTCATCTGTCTGTCGTTTGCTGCTTTCCACTCGCCAAGGAGGCACCCTGAGGGAAAAGGCTAATTTAATTGCACATAAAAAAAAAAAAAAAAAACAACGAAACAACAAACAAACCAGGAAGCAGCAATGTACCGTGCAGACAACCAGCTCGAAAATCTTGACGTTCCTGTCCCTCTATTTCTGTTCCACATTCAGGGACACCTTGCATATACTCATTATCATTCAGTTTTCATCCAACATGTCTTTGTCTGAAGGCTGTCTCATTTGTCAAACTAGCTCTCTGCAGTTTGAAGTCACAGCAAATGTAAACACATGGGAATATTTGAAAGTGACACACATAAATGGTCATTAGTTGAATTTGCAAATCTGCGCACATTATCCAGTATTTGGGAAGATAATCTTCACACATTACGCCTATAACAAAGAAGACTCAAAAACGAGATATATATGTATGTAAGTAAGTATAAAATTCAAGATATTCAAAGTGTAACATCCATCTGTCCGTCTTCTATAACGCTTTGTACAACTCAGGGTCTTGGGGCTCTGGAGCTGATCCCAACCAACAATGGGCAAAGGCAGAATACACTCTAAACATCACAGGGCAGATGGAGAGACAGACACTTGTCACATTTATAGAGACAATAGAGTCACTGATTAGCCATAAATGCATATTCTTAGACTTTGAGAGGAGACCAGAGTACCAGGAGAAACCATGCACATGCACATAACATTCAGACTCCACACCCACCAGGCCACCCAGACCCTAATCCAGGGGCCCTATTGCTGTGATGTGCTGACCATTACACCAATATGTGGCCCAAGGTAAAATAAACCTGAATACATGCCCTGTTTCTACATAACCAAGAACACTGGGAAATTCCTCTTACTATGTGAGTGAGTAGGGAGATGAATGGAGTGAGAAAAGCACTGTATGTATGGGAGGTCTTGCCACAATCCATCAACCTCTAAAGACCTCTACATGTTTGAAGTGTATTACAGGCGCTCTGAATTACTCTCTTGAAATGGCTTTACAGCTCCTCGGTTACATTTAGTTCAAATGTGCTTGGTGGCAATCTACAGCAGAATATAATGAAAGAACTGGTTAATTGAAGGCAATATTCTCCCCATAAAGTATTTAATTATTGGATTTCACCTATTCACAATTTATATTATTTTGAAAGCAATGAATGCTTCAATCCTTTAAATGAACTATACCAAAAAATACATAACAGCATAAAGCCCAGCATGAGTGCTCTCCCTTTGAACAAATTTGTGAAGTGCTCTGTGACCATTGTCTGAGAGGAGTGCTATATAAATGAAGCTTACTTGTTTGGCTGGTTGGCGGCATCCCAACTATTGTCAAGCTGTCATTCCTGAAATCAAAACAAAGATGCATGGGTTTTCTCCATTGAGTGGTTGACTAACTCTGTAAAAGTGGAGATCACTGAGACCGAGTGAGGAGGGAAACTAACAGAAAGACAAACAATCTTTTCTCTTCACGAATGTTGGTGACAGCATGTCTGTTTTGTATTTGTTAGGTTTATATTCGGCAAGTCAGCGTGGTCAAAGGCGAGCCAAAAGGACCCAGCCTCCCTTCCTCCATCCCTTCTCACTTCCTCATATGATTGGGTTCTATTTCCCTGTTTATCTTTGCTTTGTGTTCTTTATGACACAGTCTCAAGGCCTCTGACAAGATCAAGTTTTTTTCCCCCCTGATCATGTCAAATGAGTGTCTGGAAACTTCTTGTAACAAAACAACCTTTAAAACCCAAATGTCCCAGGGGCTTTTTTTCCTCGTTTTTTTTCTCTTTTACCAAGCAAGCCTGTCTGGCTGGAAGCTGGTTCAGCTGCGACCAGTCACCCTCAATCAAGACTTGGCAAGGGGATAACACAGACTGACATAGCAGTGTGTGCACCATGGCATCCTCACTGTGATGGAGCAATGCAAAAATAATTCAAAATGTCAGGTGTCATTCTTTGGGGAGATGCATCAGTTTTCCTTCTTCTCTTAGACTGAGGCAATGACTGTTTTAGAAACAGTCACTGTTTCTTCTTCTTCTTCTTATTGCTCATAAGACGTGCTGACGCCTTGATTTTCATTATTGTGTTGACAGTAAAATCTCTTGGACAATCAATACTGCATTTTATAAAGTATAAGGCCCAGTATGCTCTAAGAAGTAAAAACCTTCCATTCAAATTACAAGAATGAAAACATTTTTGATTTTATCAGCTTGATTTATTGCTACGAGCTTTTCTCCGGATTTAATGATTTTTTACCACCATCTACTGGAATTTACATAACATTGCAGGTGTCAGTCGTTCCAACACTTAACAGCATAATTCGATATAAATCACAAGGATGAAAATATTACAAAAAGACACAAATTAACAAAGTTCAGTAATTATTGTAATGGTATAAAGGGTATGCACATAAAATACATCATGGTATCTAAGATGCGGCTTTGAGATGCGGTATAGTGAACTATGCTCGGGAACTATTGTGTCTGTCGTCGTGTTGGTACACGGACGCATCCACTGTTGCACCACAACTCGTACTTCCAACATGGCGGCGGCCCTGTTTGAAACATGCCATGTTGCTTGTTGTGCAAACAGGACACCAAATGTAGTTTCCTGGAGCCGCACGGGGATAATTGCTTTCGGAACATGTAATTCCGTGGCTCTCTACGACCCGCAGGTAGAAAAAAAGAGTTTTAATCCGCTGTCAGCGTCAGCTTTCGCGTTTTAGCCAATGTGTCTCGAACAAATGGTAAAGTAAATTATTTGTTTATGACCTAAGTGGACGTATGTTTTCGTATGATTGCAGGAAAGAGTAGTGGTCGCCTTGCTGAATGGACACACAGGCAGAGTGAATGCAGTTCAGTGGGTTCACAGGAAGGATGGCGGTGAGTGACGGGAGGAAGAGACTGATGCAACTGTCAAACTGCTGGATGCAACATCAACATGGGTCACTTCACTTTCACCCCTATGTGTGTTTCACCCCTATCTGAGTCAATAATTTACTATAAACAAGGCATTTTAGAGCTATAAAACCTTATGAATGAATTCTCTAGCAAGTCTGATACTGATCTATTTCTGGAACTCGCTTTTAATTTTGCCCTTCAACATCCATCCACATTTTTACATGACGTTGAAAGCCCATTCCAGAATGAAGGCAAGTCCTATATCTTTATAATGCTGCGTTAAAAACACACACATACAATAAAGATTTTACAGCTAGGACTTTACTACCTTGTCTGTGCAAGGAATGGACGTGATCCTCCTGTGCAAACAGAAGGTAAAGGAATATCAAACGAATTGCAAAATGTTGTCTTCTGTACAATTAGAATTTTCCTTTGTTGTAACTGAATGGCATGGCTTGTGTCAAGAAAACTGTTCTTGTTTCAGCTCCAGAGTGTATCCTTGTCTCAGGAGGCTCAGACAACCGGCTTATTGTGTGGGAAGCCCAAAATGCGAAGGTGAGATAATTGCTGCACAAGACTCTTTCTGACTCTGCTTTTTATTTATGTTTTCCAAACATATGCCAGGTCGTCTGGGAAACTTGTTGTAGCTGTCGCTATGCTTATCCTTTATTATACTGAATACACTTGTTTTGCTTCTTCTTGTTTTCAGTTCAGCCAGGCAGTGGAGTGTAGGGGCCACACAGGGCCGGTTTGTGCCGTGGATGCCATTTACATGGAGAACTCTGAGATCCTGGTGGCTTCCTCTTCTTCTGACTCTACAGTTAGACTGTGGCTCTGCAGTGAAACTCGAGAAGGTGAATAATGCAGAAAGAAACATTACTTATTCTTTGGTCGTGGCAATGCATCTTTAGTATTAAAGAAACACTATAAATGTGTCAAAACAAGATTATTTTCAGATTATGACTTTCATCATGTGATCTTGTAATTTCAGTCATTGCTGGTCTCAAGTTAGTAATCACTGTAACTATAAAGGATTGCTGTTATAAACAGAGAATAACAGACGCTTAGGTGACTCACGCAGCTACAGATTTGCTGCCTCCTACTGGTTGCTGGTGAGAATGGTTAGGTTAACAAAACCACATCATCACTTGCGTCACCTCTGCTCTGCTGCAGAGCTGCTTAAAGTGCATCACATATGGGACATTAATCAGTAGTTTTCACACGCATTTAGAATGCTGTTTTATGAAGGTGACTGAACATGTATTTGAAACTGTAACTAGTCAGCTATTATTTAAAAAAATTAAAGGTCTTTACTCTTAATTTGGTCAGAAGTGTTTCCCCTCTAAAAAAATAACATATAACACAATAACCACAGAATTTTTTTTTTTGTTTAGTTGAACATTTTGCTAAGGTCTCACCCATTAGAAATTATTTTATTGTGAACATCTCTGGTAATTTGTCATCGAGTGCTATCTTGGATAGTACTTGCAAGTGAAAATTTACGTTGGTGTTATGGTGGTGGATGTATGTAGACTCAAAAACATGTAGCTTTCTCAAATAAGGTGAGACAGACCATAAAACATGGGAGAACTGCAGGTTCCAGTGTTTATACGTGTTTTACATAATAAAGCATGTGCAGCAACAACACTGATGTGTATTTGAACTGTTAATACTTGGTACATGTGTGTTCCTCAGCCGAGTGCCTCCATAACTTATCGTTTGGCAGTGGTTTCATGATGGATGTCTCTCTGGTGCTGTTGCCAGGCAGCAGAGGTAAGCCTAAGCTATTCCTACAGAGACATCCTTTAAGTTGTGTGACACAACACGCACGCACACACACACGCGCTCTCTTGTTATCCATCTCAATTTACACTATTGCTTTGGTGCCTGTAACCGAATGTCATATTCAAATCGTGGCCTGTGTTTGAAGTGTCTGGTGTCATTTTGTCGTGCTGTTTTACATGCCTCCCGTCTGTTTGATGCAGTGTTTCATCTTCCTTTTTCACCTCGCTTCTATTTATGAAACGCAGACAGTGATATTAATGTATGCATCCTACCTTGTATGTGGGTGTGCTGAAATGGCCATGTGCAACCCTTGTTTCTCACAGTTCCCATATTGGCCTGTGGAGGTGACGACTCCCGGGTTCATCTATATGTACGGGCCAGTGGGGAGGTGCGTCCTGATAATTGTTCACACTCTTGTTAGATCTGAGATTTCAATATTCAATGTTGTAGGCAGAATTTGACCCTATTTTATTTTTTTATGTATTTTTTGTAATAGCTGAAGAAAGCTATGACACTGCAAGGACATGAAGACTGGGTTCGTGGGGTAGCGTGGGCGTCCACAGGTGAGTACTGCTTCGCTCTGTGTTATGCATAGGGGCAGGTTGTTCTTTCTTCATATAAAAACAGATAATGGCAGGTCATTTTATTTTATAGCCTATAAAAGTAAGGTTGAAAAAAGGGAAAATGCAAAAAAAAAAAAAAAAAAAAAATGTTTAAGTGAAGTTCAGGAATAAAAACCTTGCAACACTCGAGTGCTTTTGAAAAAGAGAATCATCTTAATCCACATTTTGCAGTCTGCAGAGAAAAAAAACCCCATATGTTCCCGGTCTCTGTCAGCTTTCTTTAGAGGTATTATGGTTTCAAAAGGAGCTTGGCTCTAATCTTGTGTTTTAAAGGCAGTAATAGCAGTTTCAAATTTCAGTTAGAAAGTTGTCTTGGTTGGGTTTGGATCTAAATCCACCTCAGTGTGTTTTAGGAAGCAGGTTTTGTATTATCTGCTCGTTTTGTCATGGTGATCAGCTGCCAGGCAAAAAACCCCCAAATAACCTGCATATGATTTTTTGATGAGAGGTGGGATTAGGTTTCTAATCAAAGCCTTTATTGTATTAGAGGAGAAAGCCTGGCACGATCTTTTAAAAAAAAAACAAAAAACTTAAAACAAAGAAGCGAAAAGGCAAATATTTTGAATAAAGCAAACATGTGCACTGGGGGTTATGTGAGTTTGTCTTTTCTGCCTCGTATCGCCAACTGCTGTGTTGTCCACTGTATTGTGATAACACACAGTAATACATGGATCCAATCCAGGCTCAGCTAATTGTGTAACCCTCTTCAAGGGCACTTCATTACTGCACTGTTCTGACTGTGTAAAAGCTATTTCACCTCCTTAACCAGCACTCTTCACCAGTGTCTCCTTCCTACTCACAGTCTATGACCTCCTCTAAGCTGCCAGGCTGCAAGCCAGCAAAGAGAGTGAAGTTTGTTTATATGAAGTATTCCCACTGGAACGACAAAACTCTATCTCTGCTGTGATAGTAGTTCTAAAAAAAAAAATGGTTGTGCAGCTTCACAAAAGGCCAGTTCGTAGTAGCTTTAAAATATCTGGGAATGGAACAGGATTCTATTCAGAGGTTTGCATTTATATATTGGGAGTTTGTTTTGTAATAGTTGTAATATTTGTTCTTTAATGAACTCGGCTGATAAACTAACATGAACTCCAACTAAAAAAGCTGAAACGAACTACAATTTTATGATGTTATAATAAAACAGATGCACATGAATATAAATCAATTATATCTACACTCGTAACATAAGAACTGAAGAGTTTCAAACTTTCCTAAAATGTCATTTGTGATAATTAAGGTTTGATTGTTGGTTTAAAAGAGGAAAAAAAAAAAACATCTGATATTATAAGATGCTCTGATATTTTGATACTTCTTAAAATATAACCTTATAAAAATAACACAATAAAGGTTTAGATAATCAAATAGTGCAGTTTCTGTGCAGTAACGTAAATCTATGAAAGTTTCAATCTTTGGTTAATAACTTTGAATCTTTTTTGTAGATTTCTAGGTGCATTTTTAATTGGAAATTTATACCAAACAAAATCTTGATGAAATAAGTGATTTTATTTTTTTTTGTAGGAAGATATAAAGTCTGTGGGGGTAAAAAAAAAGACAGCAAGATGCTTATCAGTTTAGGACTTGTGGCAGTGTGTCAGAGAAACGCCAGATCAAACCTTCGCTGTCATCATCATCCGGATCAATGCAGCCCGATAGACGAACGATATATGCTTTCCTTCCCTCTCCCTCTGACGCTCCGATAGCCTTAGTTGTTAATAATAGAGGAGGTTTTATTTAGTTTCTTCGTGTTGGCAGAGATAAAGTCGGATCACTGGGCTAAAACTGAATCACTCTGTGAGAGACAGGGACACTAATGAATAATGTGCCGTGCTTTGTTTACCACCTGTCTATGTAGATTTAGGCGGCCCTCCTGCTGTCTTCCTGGCTGAATCACAGTCAGGAGCAAAGCTCTCTCGTGCTTTGATTACACTTCTAACGGAGAACTGATGAAATACTCAAAGTAACCCGCAAAACTCACCTCTGCATTGTCCAACTTGGCTCAGCTACTTGCTGTAATAACTACATGTTAATATTATCTAAAGAAAAGATTTTGGAATTTAGAAAGCTGTGTTGTAATTTTTTTAATACTAAAGATTTAAGACTTAAAATAACCCCAAAACATGGACAATACGTTAAAAAAAAACACATACTGTATGCTTAAGACAGACAAACTCTCATGTAGTGGTAGTAGTAAATATACTTTTCCCATTGACTGAATTAATTTGAGGAATACAGTAGTTGCTCATGACTTGAGTGAGAAATTTGCATTTATTATGAAAATATCCTCGTGGATTTTATTAATATGATCTGAACAGCTGCAAGCGCAACAGCTGTCAAAGCCAGAAGTGCAAAAGTTAATTCATCTGATCTCAAAGGATTTCTTATCACTTGTTGGGCCATGAGCTCCTCGATTCACACAACAATACCACCGTGTTTCACAATAACACACCTTCCATCAAGCTACCACAGTAGAGGAAACAATCCCAACAGTAAGATGGATAGTTTTTTACAGTAAGACACTTTAAGAGCTGTCAGAAAATAACTTTCAGACCGAGGCGTTTTCAGGGATTTTCTTTTTTCTCCCTCCCGACTCTTTCAGGTGTGGAGCTGTTATTAGCCAGCTGCTCTCAGGACTCTCTCATCAGAGTGTGGAAGCTGTGTGCCAAGTCTCACACAGACACGGGCACAGGGGACGATAACAGCATCATCAGAATGAAAGAGGACATTTTTGAAGTGAAGGAGAAAGGTGAGTGCACCACACAGGCTCAATTAGAAAAAAAAAATCTCCTAATTAGCCAAATGACAAGATTTGTTTATTTTTTTTAATGCTTACAGTTATATCTCAAGAAAAACTCATTGTTTTCCCTTTCTGTATGTTGCAGATGTGTCCTTAAAGTATGCTGTGACACTTGAGACGGTGCTGGCAGGACATGAGAACTGGGTTTATGGAGTCCATTGGCAGCCTCCTTTCTTCAAAGGTATCCTAATTGGAAGCCTGGGATTGCTAATGCTGATCATTTTGAGCACTGTCTTACATTTCAAGCTGTTTTTAAGGGCTCCCTGTCATCCAGTAGCAAAGTTAACGATGAAAATCAAACGTCCTTCCCCCTCAAATGTGCCCATCATTTTCGGGGTTTCCCAAGAACCGAGTGGAAGAAATATGAATTGGCTGGCAGACAAAGAAGAGAGTCACTGTTTCCCCGTCTTTGTCATTCAGTGCTGCTGGTTACAGAAGCTGGGAAGAGGCTGTCACAGGGAAAGGGAAAAGGAACAAAAACACTGATGTGAAAAGTTATTGGCTTAATGAGATCTCGAGGGAAGTACAGATGGAGTTTCCCTTTAAACTCTCTTTTCCTAAAAAGCTTATTACATCACAATGACTCCACACGCGTTCTCATTCAAAACACGATCAGATAACTTTAAGGAAGCAAAGCATCACCAGTACAAGTGCAAACGCAGTCACTTATTCTGCTCAACACTAAAGTCACATTTGCTGTCTTTGATGCAGTTTCATGTTTCCATTATATTTTAAATGCTTTTTTTTTATTTTTTATTTTTTTTTTATTATTATTATTATACATTCATTCAGCTTGGACCAAGTTCATCCAAACAAAAAGTAATAAGCTTATATATCATATAACAGAAATAAAATCACAGTTTGTACAGCTGGCATATGTTGATGTTCGCAAAGCAATTACGTTAAATTCTGTATAATTTTATTTATAAAGCTCCAAAAATACCATAATCATCTCATGTCACCTAAAAAAAAACAACAATTCCACACAAGCAAGGTCAACAGTGGAAAGGAAGAAACTTCTACAGAACCAGAGAAAATGAAGGATGGAAGGAGGCACAATGAACTTAGTCATTCATAAGTTACTTGTTTAGGCAGGTTTTTTTTTATACACTTCTATCAACCAAAAGGCTTTAACCATTTAAAAATTTGTGATTGTTTTGATTATGATTTCAATTATACGTTATAAGCTGAAATGACAAAAATCATCGTCAAAAAAGGTTCAGTTTGTAATAAATCTAAAAGGAAGCTTTACTGTGTTACTTAGATTATGGGAATCATAGTTTTCCTTTGTGTTGAGATGCACCTGTACATTGATTCCAGGTGGAGACACTGAGGCCTGTTACTGTATCTGCTTCTCCTGTTTACATGTCCTCTCGCTCTCTTTGTCTCCCTCTGCAGGCGGAGAGCCGCAACAACCTCTCAGACTGCTCTCTGCTTCAATGGACAAAACCATGATCATCTGGGCTCCCGAGGAGGGATCTGGAGTGTGGGTCGAGCAGGTCAGTGTTGATTTGAATACCGGGAGAGTGTATGGCGTAGTAAGCAGGTCAGGCCCACACAGGCACACGCCGCTATGAGTCATACACCCTATTCCCTGCTCTATTTCCGCCAGCTTTCTTTTCAGAAGCTAGTGATGGGATCTGGAGCCTGAGCCCTCCCCCGGTAGCCCCTCTCCTCCTGTCAGGGCCTCGTCGGCTTCCTCCCAGCCTGACATTGAGGTGTCAGGAATAGAAGTGATAGACGTTGATGAAAAGGCGCTGAGCCCGGCGCACCACTGTGAGTTTAGACAAGCAGATCTTGTCCTCCCCCATCTTCCCCTCCATCACTCACTCACTCACACCGGACCCCCTCTTTTACAGCGCGTTCCCCAAGAAGCGATGCAGAGGCCGGTGGAGAGGCTTGCCGTAGCCTCTGCTCAAGCGTTACCCTCATTTCTTTTGTCATAATCTCTCCTTCCCTTCCTCACACCCACCCTCCATATTTTCCATCCTCTGCTCTCTTTCTCTTCTTCTTTCTCTCCTTTGTCATCCCTCTCCTTCTTTCCTTTTTGTACCTTCCTCCTCATCTCTTTGCAGCTGTTGTTGTGCCAGAATGGGGCTAAATTTAACACAAGTGTGGATGGCATAGAAAAAACAAAACCCTTCTCTGCCCATCTGGCCCACAGTTTCTTTTCCTAAATACACACAACAATTATTCTCAGGTGGCGAAGGCCTTACCTCAGATTACCTTTCCCTTTGCCTGACATATGGGAGCAATTTGTCACGTCAGGAAAATTTCTGAACTCGAGAAACAACTCCTCTCACATGCTGACGTCCTGAAACTTGCGGAAACAGGCGCCGCCCATGTGATCCGGGAGAGCAGCGGGCGACTCGGTGTGTGATCACATTGTGGGGCGAAGAGAGAAATCCCACACTTGTTATCAGTTGCATTTTCTGCACCTTTGATCTCATCGTTCACATCCACGACGACGAGCAACAAAGAGAACAGAAAGAAGGGGGGAGAAAAAAAGCATGAAAGTCTTGACTCTCTCTCTCTCTGACAAAGGGATGATGATTAGGGCCTGAAGCCAGCACTGATGTCACATATTCTTCTGAGCGTGATTAGACAAAGGCAAGTCAGTAGGAAAAGAAAAAAGCAGTGGGCGTCAAGTCTGGTGTGGCCAATGTCTTATTCTCAAGTTTTTTTTTTCTTTATCTTCTTCATGCCAAAAAAGAGAAAAGAAAATAACCCACCACACCTGGAATAACCTTTTTGTTGAATGTGAAAGTGCATCACGTATGAGTCTCCTCTCTATTTCTCTCCCTTTCTATTCCGAACCCTTTGAACTGACAGAGTCTCTGCCTACAAAAGATGCTTAACCTCTGAAGCTCCATCGCGCACACACATTCACACGCACAACAATACACCATCAGCAAGTTAAATGTATGTTTTGTATTTTGTGTTACAATGTTCAGAAAAGTGCTTTTTTTTTTGTGACACAAAACTTCTTTTTACCCACGACACCCTAAACGGCCGGCCATGTGGGTCTTAATTAGATAGTTTTTTTTTTTTTACAAAGAAGCGCTCCACTTCTTCACGCTGATTAGAGTAATTGGTGAGATTTAATAGAAAGCATGGTTAGCAGTGGGGTGGTCGCGGCCCACCGCTGCGTAAAGCACATCTTGCTAACGAGACACACTGGTAATTAACATCTCCGACTGACCACAGCGGGCCACCACAACGCCTGGAGGGATTCTCAGTTGGTGTGTGTGTGTGTTTGGGAGATAACCTATTTTCAGACCTCGATACACGCACGCCCCTCAAGTTACACTTGACCACGTGGCAGATCAAGAACGGCTCCCGGGGATAAAATGAGTTAATATTTTTTTTAATTAATACAAACACCGGATGGTATTGATTTGCTGACTCGATCATTTTCTTGAAGTGCTGATTCAGAGGTTTGGAACTAGCATGAGTTTGAAGTGGAGCCTGGTGTAAACACTAATTAAAAATACATAAACAAAGCCAACATGGGCTTAGGCTTTACAAATAATAGATGTTATCTTTTGAGAGTTTAAGAATACAATATTGTTTAATAATGTCTAAATTCTCTCGTCAAACAATAAGAAAACCACTCATACATAAGTAAATGCAAATGACTATAATAATTGTACCAACAAATATCCATAAAGGCTTTACATTAAAGCAAAGATAAAATCAGATGTTAAAAATAAAACTTGGTAGCTTCAAGTCTAAATCGAGCTGCTCGCAAGCACTTTGCATGTCTGTGTGTGCTGTGTGACCGATCATGTATATTCACATTAAAACTGCTCAAGTAATAAAATGTACAATAGAAGTCCATTTATTATTGCAGGTTGGATGTTAAAGAAATTACTATAAATCTGTGAGTAATGTTTTAGAATATCGTTGACTGTCAAAACCTAAAAAAAATCTCATCACTCATAACTCTCTGTGTGCACAGATTAGAGGAAATAAAAATGTATTTTTTTTTTAGTTTATTTTAATATGGTAGGTTAGCCTTACTGTGAGAATATCGCTGGTTCGATTCCTGGGTTGGGGGACTTTTTGTGTGTTGACTTTGCATGTTTGCCTTATGCATAGGTTATTTTCCACATACTATCATTTCCAACTCTAAACTGATCGTGTGTGTGTGTTTTTTTTTGTGGATGGCTGGGTGGGTGGGTGTCTCCCTGTGTGCGCGTTTGCCCTTTGATGGACTGGTGAACTGTCACCATGCCCTCCGCTCAATGTCAGCTGACCTTTGCTCCCGCCTCAGTGAATGCTGAAACATAGTTACTGTTCCAGAAAGTCACACAAATCATCTTGCAAATATGCAAGTGCCTTCTGGCTGCTCCCTTCCAGGATCGCCAAGACGGATCACATGATAGGCAAGTTTGATTTGGCATCAATTTTTACACTGGTTGCACTTCCTGATGTGAGCAGAGTGGTTGGTGGTTTGGGGTCTTGCTCAGTGACTGTCAGCTGTGGGATTGGAACCCGCTTGTTTCCCAAAGCAAGAAAATAGAAAATGGCCAATTTTTTAATGCACGTTTTTTTTTTTTTTTTTTCTTCCCCAAAACGTTTAGGAAACACTAATTGACTCCACAACTGATGAGATTAGCGGATAACTATATAGATACAACTATAAGAATTTTTTTACTGCATTACTCCATTTGGACTCTTTTGTGCTGCACAACATCCGGAGAAACTCTTTCCCGCCGCGTCTCACTGTGTCTGAATCGCTCATCTGAAACCCTGCGCTCCACACATCTTGGCTCAGCTTGTTCAGTGCTCGTCACCCTTTGTCCTCTCTCTCCAGGAATGATATATGCCTTCCCTTTTTTCTACCGTCTTTGTGCTATCCCTTTCCGAATATCCCCACTGCCCGGTGATAAGGCCGCGTCGTGCATCCATATTGTTCCTCCTCTCGTAAACAAGACAGATGACCGCTTTTTGCCTCTGTGGGTTTTTTGCATGATTTACGGCTGGCTCTTGTGTGCAGAATTTTAAAATCAATGTGCTTAATGTTGCATCTCGTTCTCTCTCAATCTCAACATCTATGTTTCTTCCGGGCCGTCTCTCCTCTGTCCTGCTCCCTCTCTCCCTTTCTCTCTCTTTTTCTCTCCCTTTCTTTCTCTCGATGGCTGGAGGATCATGCCATTCAAAGTGAAGGCGAGCCTTTATTGCAGTCATTAGTTCCGCTGTGTTTCAGCCTGCATGCAGGCATTATTTTGAAGGTCATTGATGACCGGCTTGATTGAGGGCCTCACTTCACCACCACGTACAGTAGAGGCACAGCAAGGACACAGTACGCATGCTCTCCTGCTCTGGTGTTTGTGTGTTTGTTTAACAAGGATGCAGACAGACTGGTGTGTTTCCTCTGCAGTCTGCCTCATCTCACTGCTGCAGCCAAACATCCTCCCCCCACTTTTTTTTTCTCGATAAGATGATCTCACTAACACTCTACTTTCAAATCCTCTTATTTCCTCACAGCCTACACACACATAATTCAACATCAATTAAAGATGGAGACAATGGCGTATTATCTGTATGTGAATTGAGAACAGTGCAGTGGAGGTAGCCATGCTCTGTGAGATAGATTCGACTTCCATTGATTCAAATAATAAAACTGGGCCCAAGGGGGAGATCTCAGACCGGAGACACAATAAAGGTTTTATTAGCTTGAAGCAGTGACAAGTTAACCTGGTCTAAAAAAGTGCTCACTATGTCTTTACACTGTCTGAACTCTTTGTGAAGCATATCTCAAGTCCATCTGTTCATCCTATAATCACATTATGAAGACGATGAAAAGCAGGGTACATCCTGGACTAACACGGAGAAAAGAACTCTCGTGTGAAGCTTCTTTTTCTGTGTATGAGCTCATTTATTTACAGCTCATTGAGAAAACAGCTACAAAAACCAGCTAATTTGGATTTAGATTTTTAAAAATTAATTTCTATATTTTAGCAGTTGATCTCCGTCCTAAATCCTGCTTATAATCCATCTGTTTATACAAGCAATTGGGGGAGATTTGAATTTTGTCTTGTTTCCTCTTTTGGCGTATCGTTTCTCTTGTCTATGGATATTAATGTCAAGAATGGGCTAATGAATACAGAATTGAATATGTTTAAAAAATATATAATTTGAGGAATGAAAAAATTAAGTTTACTTTGTATTAGTGTGAATATTTGATTTTGTTCTAATCCATTTCTCCTCGTCTGCTCGTCTCTCTCTCTCTCTCTCTCTCTCTCTCTCTCTCTCTCTCTCTCCTCCACCACCTTTTCTTTTTCCTCCTTTCTTCCAGACGCACTCGTCTGCATTATTCAGGCAG
>OMNM01044403.1:0-17879 GCA_900302745.1 Parablennius parvicornis
TGTCACCATGAAGCGTAAACATCGCCCTGTCTGAGTGCTCAAGATCATAAATATATCAGTGTTCGCACTGCCGGGGGTGTTCAGCTCACCCCTCCCCAAAAACAAGGATTTGTTGAAACTGAGATGCTCTATTTATTTTCTTTTTAAGGGACAATGCTGCCTTTACAGTGAAGTACTGGAAAGGTCTGCCTGCAAGCACAAACAAAAATACAAGTTTTTGTTGTTGTTTTTAAAAGCTTAATCTACATGGATATTTTCTATGTTTACTTTTGATGGAACAGAAACGTCGTCGAGGCGAGCTCGTTCCATCAGGATGCGACTGAATAAAGAGAAAAAGTAAATAAATCCGACTGTTTGCTTTCACAATGTTTTATTTGACAAGTTGAGCAGAAAAACAAAAATGTCTCAACAATTAAAGTTATTTTGAAAACAAGGAAACACATTCTTTATACCTTATGAATTGTTGCTGGCCGCCCAGCAGAGATTAATAATCCTCCAGTAGAGACGGTGAACAACAACAACAACAACAGTTTGAGTGACAGGCTTCTAAGAACGGTCAAATGAAGACTGTCGATACTTTTTGCACATTTTTTTTTTTTGTGTAATTCATCAAAGAGAAATGCTGAATCTAAACCTATACAGTTTCCTTTTCATGTAAATAATTCCTTTAAAGATAGTTTCTTTTTATTCTATCGACAAAGTAATCCCCAGATTTGATTAAATGCATGTTTTGGTCAAGCCTGTAAATGAAAACATTCCATTTTCTTCAGAGAGAGAAAATCCAGGTTTAGTTGTATTTACTTAACTAGTTTCACAGTCAGTGTTCTCAGAGAGTTTGTTTTGCAAAGAAAGATGCTGATTGTGAAAAACAATTTCTGAATGATTTTAAAGATAATTTATTCTTAAGAAGATTTTTTTTTTTTTAGTTTATTTTTTTTATTAGAAATTTATAAACGTTCCGTTTTGGATGCAGTAAATAAGTAGACAATTGGCATAACAGCAGTTTGTAGAAGGATGCCACCTATTCTACGACTCCATCACTTTAGATGTCGGCGATATGAAGCATTTATTTTAACATCTTAGATTTTCAGGAGTTACTTTAGACTTTGGTTCAGGTTCTCTTCAGCTCCACCAGTTTTTAAGCCTGCTGCACACGACTAGATGTCTTATACATGCGTATTATATTTGACTGGCTCTTTGTGTGTTCACCCTTGTAACACTGGTGCCAACTTATTAATGTGTGTCATTTGTTTTACATCAAGTAAGAACACATGTTGTTGTCTCCAGTTCTGCCTTGTTTAGCTTCCATTTGTATACAGGTGCCTGTTGTTTCACGCACCCTCTTGAGGCTCTTTCACCTGGTTGACAGAGTGTCCACATTGGGTGGAAACATTTCAGGCTTTTTATGGCATCGAGACTCGTCTCTGATCAGTTCGGTCGTCGTCTCAAAACAACCGTCTCATGTGCCGGCACCTGCAAGCTGCTCAAAGATTTCTTTTTTTTTTTTTTTTTTTTATCGTTAAACACCAATCCTACATATATATTTTTTTGGAATTTAAATCATGTACATTTACTTATCACATGGACTGTGTAGCAGTGAAGCCAATTATCGATTATGCTGCTGCTTTAAGTTACTTCACAAAATTGTCTGTCAGATGACATTGAGAGCGACTTTGTTTTCTTTTTGTGTATTATATTATGTTTTACTGATAAACATGAAACACACATATTACATACTGTACCTTTTTAAAGGCTCCACATTTGCAAAAAAAAACCCTAATCGTGTTCGCTCAGATTCTATAAGTTGTTTAAAAGGTGAACGTACGTAGCGTCTAAGAAACCTACCACTAATTTAGTTTAACGCCATAAGTTGTTTCTTTCACCCTCCATTAAAGGCATTTCAGGATGGATTTTCCAGCTTCTCCTGATCTGCCTCACGATGTCCTCGTCTTTGTGGTCTGACTTCACATGTTGAAGCGCTGGTTCCTGGTTTGTAGCGCCCTCCTCTCTCTGAGGTACATGCTGACGTAGGAAGTAATGAGATCGTCCATCTTGTAACCCTTTAATGAGAAGACACAGAGGTAAAGAAAATCGGGAAACGGAAAGAGCACACTTGATGTTAAAGAAGATTTTCTGAGGGCTCACCAGGGAGGTCTCGCACAGGAATTTGGTTCCTTTGACCAGGCTGCCGATGGTCATGTGGAAGTAGGTGCTCCCGCTGCACCAGTTGGCGATGCGGTTGAACGGGTGAGTCGCCAAAACTTCCTGTGAGCAAGAGAAAGGACCGGTGAGAAACGGTGCTTCCACCGAAACACAAACAAATGTGTCTCACTTTCTCCAACCTTGGTTTTCGGGTGTATGATCGTCAGTCCCTGTTTGCTGATGGCTATTCGCACAATATCTGGAAAGTCTCGCTCAGACGTTTGCTGCGAAAACAATCAAGAAGATAAATGAGGGGAAATGACGGGACTGAGAGAAGGGCCAAAATATGGCCAAATATTTGTTCCGTATCCCCTTGCTGCAGCTTTTACCTTCACTTCGAAGAAAGCGCAGCCAAACGTCGGCCATCGGCTGACGATCTTCAGGAACGCCAGTTTTGCTTCTTCGGTCTTCGAACCAGCTTGTTTGTTAAAAGCCGCCACAATATTCTGAGATGTCGAGAAAATATGATCACATGACGCCAAGTGGTTGTTTCTATAAAAACACTTTTAAACCACACGTAAAACAATGACTTGGCAGAGAAATCTGAGAAAACCCGAAACCAACAATTAACAGGACTCCAATTTCTCTGACCCACGTTATGAACGTCAACATTTATTTATGTTGTGAACCAGTTTTAAAAAAGCTTTGCAGTCCCGACATTTGACCATATAATTATTAAAAAGTGACATTCTTTTAAAGTGGAATACTGTTCTTAGGTATTTAAACTTTGCGAGGCATGACTAAGCAGTGTCCTAAGTAACCCCAAGGGGCCCCCATAATAAGACTTGAAGCACCAGTTCTTTGAGATTTATAGCCGAGGTCTGCAACCTTAACCACCAAACAGAAAGTCTCCACAGCCGCACATTTAAAACCTTGGATACAATCGGCTGTCCTGACCTCTCAGCGCCACACCAGACCCGCTCTTTGTATGACACTCAGTTTTTAACAAAGAACTTATTTACTTAGGACAAAGGTGACAATAATAAACAAGCTGATTTTCATTTGGAGATATCTGTCTAGAATATTTCTGAATTGGATTCTGTTTAGAGTTGTTCTAGTCACTGTTGTTCGTTTTTTTTTTTTTTTTAATTATGGTGGTTTCACAGAAAAGTTCCCTACCCTTCTCTGACCTTTGTGGAAGATTTATAACTACTGTTAATATTGTGTAATAATCCATAAATATGTATTTTTACTCTCCAATTATGTTTGTGATGAAATTTCCCTGCAGTCTCACGAGGAATCATTAACATGCAAATATTCAAAATATTACCTAGTTCTGTATGAAAAACTAATCTTAACAGGAAAGAGCTCTTTGAATAAATTCTCACTGAGTATTTAGTGATACTATTGACCCTTTATGTCTTCAAGAAACATCTCACGGTTTTCATGTCGGCTGGTTTTGGTGTTCTGATGGGACTTTTCAACAATAACACTATTGAAGAGTAACACCGGTCTGGTTCCTGGAGCTTTCTCACCTTCTTCCACTCGTTCTCCGACATGGCTTTCAGCTGGTCGGCTGGCACCAACTCCTTCAGGATCTTCGGTATCATCGCGAGCTGGCTCTTGTCATTGCCGGCCTTTATCCTGAGCAGCAGGCCGGCGATTTTGATCACATCTTCTCTGTTGGTAATATGATAGCCTCTCAGGTACTTGGGTAACTCCTGCAAGACGTTTGAAATATGATGTTTGGTCAACCGGGTCAAGACTCTTTATCTGCTGTCTGAGCTGATGTCCGGAGGAATTATGGGCAGTTAAGTATTTCTCTTTCATTTCAGATGGAGAAAGATGTGTTCTAAATGTACCTGAGGGAAATGGAAGATATTATCAGCTTTGAGGTCTCTGCCAGGGATCACGTTGAACCACAACTTCCTCATAAAGAACACAAGGTACGATATGTTGACTGGCCCAGCTGGAGACACACACACACACACACACACACACACACACAGATACACACATACGTGTAAACAATAATAGATATATACAATATAGGCACCAGTCGTGCTGGCACTATATTTACACAATGTGCTATTACCATCCTTGATCCTCTTGGCTCCCTTGGACCAGTCGGTGATTTGTCTCAGACTATCAAAGAAGTAATCCGCGTCATTCAAACTCAAAACCTGAAAGGAAACAAACACAGCTAGAGGCTGTTCTATAATTCACCCAAGAGGCGGGAGAGTTTACAAGACGCCAAACAAATGTGAAACTCAAGATGAACCTTGTCGTGTGTTTTGACAAAGATGCTGAAGCCGTCTCCTGAAGCCAGCTTGAGTTTCTTGGTGATGTTCTGGATCAGGTCCTTGACCCTGGTGCTGGTCGCCACCTCAAATACCTGCGATCAGGTGGAAAGCGCTGAAGCGTCAGACCACTTCAAACCAAAACTGATGTTACATTTCTTTGTCGACGACGTGTTATTTTTGCTCTCACCTCGTCCGTGTCGTTGGGGAAGTGGACTTTGTGGAAGATCTGGGTGCTGTTCTGTTGGATGGCGTCCACCTCCACTTGATGAGGCGGGAGCTTCCTGTGCTCCGTCCTATAGTAAAACACAAAATTCTTCCTCACTTTCCCCTCGAGGAGCCTTTTGTATTTAGCCACATGAAATGCATGGTCCTGGAGGTGCGGTCAGACTTGTGAAATTAAGTAATGAGAGCAGTAAATGAACTTTATTTCTGGAGCTGTTTTCACAGATGAAGATCATCTTAATAGCAGAAAGATAAATACAGAAATAGTGTCTGTAAATATTAACAAACCAATCAAAACCAGGAAGTTGTGGACTTTGAAAACGCTGCGTACACTATATCGCTATCAATTTATAGATTATTAATTTTGAAAGACAATACAAGCAACAAATTTGTCGCGATTAAAAATCTTAGAAGGTCTTAATGGTGTTCTGGTGGTTTGAATATCAACACATTGAACCCAGGACTGCAATAAGTCCAGCAAACCAAACTACTGTGGAGACTGTTAATGATCATTGTCCAGTTCACTGCCTCATTAAACAAACTGAGCTTCCTTTGAGTGGAGGTGATGTGGAGCATCATGGCCGACGTACCTCAGAGAGGTTTGCATTCGCTGCAGACAGTCGGACGCGAGCGTCTCCCTGCGACGTGACTCCACGAATCGCTGTGCGTGCCTCAGAAGGGCCTGGCTGGGAGGAAATAAACCACAGCAGAGCCAGAGCAGCTGCCAGCCCTGCTCTATGCTGAACCTGCATCATGTGAAGAGAACAAACAGTCCAATAGCAAACAAGCTTAATGGAGAATCACCAATCTGGATTGGTAGGAGTATTTTTTAGGTGTTTAATCTATTTGAGAAATGTTTGTGTACCGGTTGTTATTGCTGGTCATCTGCTTCATGATCTGGCAGTAGATCTCGTCTCGTAGCGCCTCGTATTTGGTGGCAGGGCCGAAGATCTGGTCGGTGAGCTCCAGGGGGCTCTGCATCTGTTTAGTGGGGTAATCCCCCATGTACTTCAGGATAGGTGCACACTCAAGTTAAGGAAGACTCGGGTCGAACATGTAAGCTATAAAAACCAAAAAAAAACAATTCACTGGGTAACGTAGTGGTTTCCACAGTTGAATCTAAATCTTTTGATTTGAGCGATATAATGCTGGTGGAAAAAAAGGGCAGTAAGAGGACAAGTCCAAGGAAATGTCCAGTTTCCTCGTGATGGTATTGGAAGTCATAGTAATGCGGTATAAAATTAAACGGCTTTTCACTAAAGTATTTATGGCCAAATGCAATAATTTTGTTTTTACTTGAGGTTAAAGGCGTACACGTTCATGGCATCCAGTTCTTAAGACATGATTGCAAAGTTGTGTGTGGAAAAATCTGGCTCCACATATAGATTAAATAATATGCTATCTTTGTAACTGTGAATGCTAACACTGCCTCTAATACTTCCTACAGGCAGGATGCACAGCTTGAAAAGTAGGGGTCACAACAACATACCCTGTGGAACTCCCAATAGCTTCAGTATGTGTTGACGAATCCAAATAAAAAAGCATAGTCACCCTGATAATAGAGCTCAAACTCGACTTATTTTGTTTGGAAAAGCAAAGGGCGATGGAAAAAGGATATCGGTGAAAGCAAGGCAGGCTTTGTGGCTCAGCTCCGTGTTGCATAACTTCTGGAGGAGGGGCTGTCGGATCGGCTCTCTGGAGTTGGCCCACAGCCGCTCGGGAGCAGCGTTCCTAGAAATCACCTGCCGTTTCACGTCCTTTGTTGGCTGCCTGTAGGATCGAGAACACGGGACAAACATCCCACAGGCCATGTTAAACAAAAAAAACTAAAAACAAACATTTTTTTTAAATTCCATCCAATTTTTTACATTAAAGTTGTACATTTTCCAAAACAAATTAAATTTCAGCTTCATTCTAAATTACAACCTAAGTTTGGACAAATCAAACTTGCTCCTAAAATTCTGATTTTATCTTTCTTCAAATTATTTGTGGGGATTTTCAGACTTTCAAACGTCATCAAAAATCCTTTATTTATTGTACGAATTGGACCCAAATCGCTGTTTAACCTTCCTGCTGACCACCCGGGTGAGAGACGGACCACGTCGCCCTGAAATACCTGAAATACTGGAGAGAGAACTCCTTCAGTGTGACGGGAGCCATTCTTTCCATTGTGTCCGTTTGCTTCATGTTTGCCTCCATGATGTTGATCCTTTGGTTTGGGGAGAGGTTGATGAGGCTCTGAAATGAATAAAAGCCACATGTAAGACTCCACCGAGCCCAGAAAGTGCAGCTCGTCTGACACAGACTGGAAAATGAGAACTCCGTACCAAGACCTGGCTGGAGGGTTTGGTCAGCGTTGGCAGGATTTTAATGGCCTCAATGGGGACGGCTCCTGTTCGCCTCGTGCCGTCGCTCTGGCCCTTTATCCAGCCCCGCTGCTGAGAGAACTCATTGTCCTTGATGATTATAATGAGCTCTCCTTTCTTGAAGCTGAGGAGCGTTGGGTCTTCTGAGATGGAGGGAGAGTAGAAGTCACGCAATTGACAATCGGCAGCGAGCAGAGATTTTTCCAGGGGGGACATTTCTGCTGTTTTGTAAGTGAGCGGTGGCTCCCACCTGGTACGTTCACCTCCTTCAGAGTGACGGCATATTGGGAACGCTCCGTCAGTCCACTGAGGAACATGGTGAGCAGGTCGCCCATCTCCTCGGCGTTGGAGCCGCTCAGGACGAAGTCTCCTTTCAGCGTCAGCAGACTCACGACCTGGCCAGACGCTTTGACGTCTCTAGGTGGCGCAGCAGAGGCACAAACACACGGTTAAGGAGGACCCAGTGTGATCGTGGGTATTTAACATGACTCTGTTGGACGGAGGCAACAAGTGTCGGATTCGGTGTTTCTTCACTAATCCCACAGTGAGGGTGTGAACTGCGTTGGTGACTTATGGCTCAGACGACTTGTGACAGTTGATTTTCCCGCGACGAGCTGACGGCAGCTTGTCACTGTTCACGTTCATCTGTTCCTGGCACAGCAGCAGCTGTCACATGCAGCTGGCGTCAAATAACAAGCACACGGCGTTGCAGGTCAACCGGCTTCGCAGCAACTCACCGATCAGGAGAGAGTTGGTTTTGCTTAGAGCGGCAGGACCTCAAATATATTGTTTCAGGTAAAGGATGAACAGAAAAATAATAAATACGTTTGTATTGTGCATTTCGTGAAAAGTCGAGTTTTAGTTTATATATTAAAAAAAAAAAACCTTTATGATGATGTTGTTTTTTTGTTTTTTTTTGGCAACTTTTGGATTTCTGTTTTTCTTTGACCACCATGAGCGTATCTACCTTTTGGTATTGATGGCAGTGACTTCTGGGAAAGATAATTCCAGCAGCCTCTTTTCTCTCCCGTCCAGGAATGTGATACCGGTCCAGTTTATCGCCACGATGAAATGGTTTCTTGAAAGTGTTGGACCTGAAAACATGCACAGAGGAAGAAACACGGCGAGATATAAAGAGGCCTTTACGCAATGAAATGGAGGTTATACGTGTAGGATTTTGTTTGTATTCATCAGAGTTTATCTCATATCTTAAGACTGGGATAAAAACTTTAATATATATACCTTGTACATGAATGTACTTCATTAACAAACATACATACAAGAAAGGTTTTTTAAGGTTAGAGAACAAACAATACAGCCTAAAATCAAACAAACAAAAAAGCTACGGCCAATTGGTGTCCCTAAATTGTCAGTTTATCCAGCAATCTCGGCGAGAAATCAAAAGAATCAAATTCACAAGCGCGATTTAAAATATAGATAACACAGTGTTTGTGGCCAGAGGCTGCTTATTTACCACTACCGTCATTTTAGAAATGACATTCATTTTTTATTTATTTTTTCCAGCCAGTAGAATATAACCGCTTCATTTGACATTGTGTAAACTTATATTTTTAAGATCGCTGAATCGTGACAATGGAAAAGTGGAAGTTATTGGCTGTGGTTCTAATCAGGCCCAAAGACAACCTTGTGGAACTTGTGGAAGTTTGGAGTCGGAGGAGCAGCGAGCAGAGAAGCGTCCATGTTGGATTACAGAGCTGAAGGTCCCTCGTCTCAGACGGGCTGACTGTGGATTATTGTGGATTATCGAGGACCGCTTGGGTGTGATGAGGAACTTGCTTGTTTGTTTATTACGATGGCGCGTCTGCCATATCAGTCACTGCATGGCCTTATTTCCACAAGTATCTTTCTCAGTCTTAAGAAGTTATTTAAAAAAAAAGTTCCTGTCTGGAATAGCATTGTAAATACTGTAATTTTTTTATAGATCTCAAAACAGAACTCGGAGGATTCTCGTGATCTCGTGTCTACCTGAAAGTTTGGTGACCTCAAAGAACCTGGAGAACAACATGGGCCACGCCTCCCGGGCATAGTCGACCATGTCTGCCTTCACCACATCTGTTTTTTGTCTTGAAGCCAGATACCGAGCCTTGAATGGGGTGAAAAGGAGACGGAAACATTTTTAAAGCCTTTGTTAATGCTCTGCACGCAGCACCGTCTGATTCAGGACTCACCTGAGCGTGAGCTGTGCTGACCAACTGCACCCACTTGTCCTCCGACTTCGACTCCAGCAGCGAGGTCTTGATGCATTCCCGCACGGCCTCCTTCACGTTTGGCTTGCTGCTGTCTGACTCGTGTAAGATGTACAGATGTTGAGCAGCCAGCTGAACCAGATCATCCTCCTGGGAAAACATTGAAACGTTAAGCTTTTTTTTTTTTTTTTTTTAGGGTTTTAAGAACACGGCGTGCTTGCGATCGACACCTTTTCGCATCGGTACTCTCCGGACTTCAGCCCGTGAACGAGTTGCCGGTGGATGAGGTCTGTGCTGGTTTTGTCCTCCTTGCTGTCGTGCCAGGGCGTGAAGATCTCCTTGCGGAAAATGAGTCGCCAGGGAGTGTGCTGCTCCTGACCTCCCCTCCTCTTCACTTCCTGTTCACACTGGGAGATGGCGTCCATCACGTGCTCCCGGCCGCTGCCCAGAGCCCACACCTTCACAACAAATCACAGTTTGGAGTCAAGAGAGTTATGCCGACTCGTCGCAGGAAGCAGTGCCGATCGCTATTCAATTCATTCTGGGGGATTTGCTTCCAGAGGACGAGCTGTCACACCTGCTTCTGCATCTTTACAACAGGAAGTTCTACAAAGCTGGAAGAGAAGGAGACGAGCCGTTATCTACTGCCTGTCAATCCCGGTGCTGTTGTCCGGTGTTTGAGCTCTGAGATCACTGTGTTATGATTAATTTACATCACACAGATTGTCTATCTATTGTGACTGCTGGTTACTGCCATTTCAGACACCCACATTGTGTGACAGTTTAAAAACAAACTGAGCAGAGAATCTTTTTATTTCAAGGGTCTTTTTAAATACATTTTTTTATCTATTTTTAATAAAATAATATTTTCCATATTCACATTATTTAAACAATTGAAGAAAGTGATTTGGAACACATGCTGATGAGACAAACAAATATCAATATTACCGATTTACAGATTTTACAGAAGAAGAACATTTGATCAACTTGTCGCCTTGTTCCTCATTTTTGCTGCAAATGTTCATCGTTTCTGAGGAAGTTATTATTATTATTACTAATTTTTCCACGAGGACATGGTGGGTTTAGTTTCCCGATGCTTTTTCAACCTTCATGTGAAAGTCTTTAAAAGGTTTTATGAGCTGCGACTCGCAGGGCTTGAATATTCACACTTGTTGCCATCAAGAAACCTCTGATAGATCAGAGTGTAGTTATGGAAGACGTTACCGTGATCCGTCACAAGAAAACACATATTTCCGGTTTAAAAATGAAATGTACATACCTTGTCGTACAGGGCGACGTAAACGGAAAAGCCAAAGGTGTCTTTGAGTTTGATTTTGTTGGCGACGAGTTGGCAGACCTCTCTGGATGTGGACGCCGAGTCAACAGGAAGGTTAATGGAGCGGCCGTCCAGCAGTATCACTGACACGGGTATGGACTTCTTCGTCTTGGTCGCCTGTCACAGACAAAGTTGATTGAATGGATAGAACACAATCTGAGGCCAAGTGTTTCCAAATAAAATGTCCTTTTTTTTCCTGGACCTTAAAGAAATTATCATAATGTGTCAGGACTTTTGCTTTGCTTGATCTAATGTAGTCGGCGTCGTGCACACTGAGCACGATTAGTAAAATTAAAATGTCAACCAAATCTGGAGCATGCCTCCTCTATTGAGATAAATAGAAGGTTTCAAACAAGATGAGACTATTGGTCGAGTCTCTATTGAAGAGTATTAGAGCTACTGAAGAAAAAAAACAATTCAGAGGTTAAAAAAAAACAAAACAAAACCCATGCACTTCTGAAGAAAAAGTCAAAAATCAAAGTTGAGATTTTTGTTTTTCACTGAGAAAAAATTTCTATACAAAGTGACGACGTATATTATTTTTCTCAATCACATTAAATCACTTACTTCGGCCTAAAAAGGGTTGCTTACTGCTTATGGACGTCTGATTTTACGCAGGATTTAGTTTTCCCCGGGATCGGAGGCTGCAGGCTGAACTGTCTCTTCAAAGTCTGATACTGATGATAACTGCACCGTGTTTATGAGCTAAAGTCTGTTCTGAAGCTTCGCTTCACCACTTCATTAAACTGCCTGCAATGCATTTTGTAGAAGCAGTCACATGAGCTCTTTAAAAAAAAAAAAAAAAAATTAAATTTCGGCTTTTTTCTGAAGCGCATCCACTTTTATTTTTTCTTCAGTGGCCCTGATACTCTTCCATTAGTCTCTGATCTGTGGGAGTCCTGAAAATAAGATATTTCCTAGATCTCATTTGTTAAATTTAACAGAGCTCGATACGATTCAGACAAAGTGGATATGTTGCACATATTGAGAGTTCTCACGAATCCTCTGAAGATGTAAATACTGCACAAAAAACCTTTTGCTAAGATCAGCTGGGATAGTTGTTTACATAAAGGCTTTTATGTTTGTATGTCAGTACCTGTAGCTCCAGCCAGGCGGGAGGTTCACCTCGCACTCCGTTCGTCACGGTTCGCCGCAGCCTTTCAGCGCAGTAGTTTGCGTAACCTCTGGGAGCGAAACGAATGAAACTCTGGAGGTACTGTCCAGGCAAGAGATAAGAGGGAATGAGGACAATGTCACCGTTTCATTAATTTGCAGAAGTGGCCATTGCGGCTGTGACGCTCACTCTTATGAAGCGATCACTGGGAGGGAAGCTGCCCAGACAGAGAGACAGCAGGATCCATCCACGGAAGTAGCTTTTGGGATTGTTGTTTTCCTGAAGCTGCTTGCAGATTTGACAGTAAATCTCGTCCCTGTGTGAACCGTGTCGGCAGAGGCTTAGAAAGAGAAATGTGACGGGGAGCGAAGCAGCTTAGGAATCAAAACTCTTCTCACCTGAGGTCACGTCTGAGGATGGCGTACCCCGCGATGATGTGGAGTTTTTCCAGAGAGGTCAGCGGCTTGTCCAGCGTGGGTCCCTCCCCGATCATGACGTCGATGTCCTCCTTAACTGTCTGCGGGGTGAGACCCTTGGACCCTTTGGTTTGACCTGACTGTGAATAAAAACATTCCGTTTCCTTTGTTATGATAGTAATTGAACAGAAATCCACCTGAGAGTCTGGAGCAATTCAAAGCAGATTTTGTGATTTCATTATGCTCCATTATGCTTTTTTTGTCCGAAAGTCGCCAAAAGCTAAACTACTCCTGCTTTGTACTGACTCATCGGGGACCTTTGAAGGTGTTCTTGGCACTCTCTCAGGCAAAGATAAAGGACATTTGAAAGTTTATCGTGATGTCACACAACATCTACAAAACCTAGAAATAGAATCAAATGATATATGTCGCGGGATGTTTACCTGGTCCGGGCCGTTGCTAAGATGTTTCTTGTTTTGGGAGATTAGGTCCTGAGGTAGAAATCGCTCTTGTGCAGAGCTTTGTTGAACCCCGCCCTGCCTCTTTGGCTCAGGAAGGTCTCCCATGAACCTCAGGATGATCCACCACACTGTCAGAGAAGCCTGGTGAAAACACAAAAGACGTTGGATTGCAATTTAATCAAAGGGCACGGCCAAAACCATCGAGAATGAGGGAAAAACCAGAAGGTCTGAAGCAGCACCAGAACGTCCCCCTCGTCCTCGTGGTAGAGTAAGGGCTGTCGAAGACGCTGGCGGATGTGGGTGGGGGTGGCAGTCCCCTGGAAGTACATGGAGGCAAATTTGGAGAAGGTGTACTCGTCCAGGTCGTTGTAGTCGTCCTCGAGAGCAGATTCCTCCATGGGGATGTCATCGATGTCTATCTCTTCAATAATCATCTTCTTTCCATCAAAGATCTGAAAACATAGACACACAAATGCCATTTACTTATCAAATCGCATCTAAATTTTACCCAAAGTGCCCAAAATGTTTTTTTGTCCCTGAACCTCGAGTCCCAAAGGTGCGTCTCCCTGCTTCCCTCCAACGATGGGCGGCAGGAAGCCAAAGATGTCGTCCACTTCCTGGTCCGTGATGGACCTGATCTGACCTTCGGTGTCCAACTCTCTCTTCTTTCTCAACACTTCCTCCAGGTACCTCTGTTTCTCCAGAACAGCCAGCCGTTCTTTCTCCTGCTCTTTAGCGGAGAGGAACTTCTGGAAGAACATGACATCGTTTCAGGTCAGAGGAAAGCTCTTTAAGGAGATTCTTTAAGGAGATCCACGATATGTAAACTTTCTACTGACACTGATCCAGTTTTAAGACCACTCAGAGTTTTGTGTGGAAATATGTAAATGACCAATTTACAAAGTGGTTTTGAGTCATGGTGTGGTTATTGAAAGGAAAAGAGAAACTGGTATATGATTATGTCCTATTTTTTATATATACAGTATGTATATGTATGTATATATATATTTCAAATTTTATTTCTCATTACCTGAGTTTTAAATCAGTGTATTATGTAAAGTACAGTGGATGTAACGCAGTTAATGCTGGGCATCAACAAATCCCAAAACTATCTTTAACAGAAACCACCGTCTAACACTTTTTATCAAAACAGAGCTGTGAATATTTTGAGTGCCCGAAGACTGAAATGTTCAAATGGGAGGATATTTCCTTGAAGACATTCTTCAGGCATTGCGTCATAAAGATCTATTAAATCAAAAAATGCATTTAGAAGAAAAAAATTAAGGTAACCTGTTTGATTTAATGCATGAATAATCTTAAATAATTATCGGACAGAAGGAACTTTACTAAAAGTGAACTCTTGAACATTCTAATCATCTTTTCCAGGTGTTGAGATGTGACGACGATGTGACGACGATGTGACGGTTCCTTGTTGTACTCACGCCTCTTTTCATGTCTTTGACGGCTTTCCTGGCCAGCATGCCTCTGGTGTGAGCTTGCAGCAGGACTATGGCGTCTCTCTTACGCCCGCACTTCTTCCTGGCCAGGAATCCTCTGATGTGGGCCTGCATCACGCAGGCGGCCTCCCGCTTCTTCTTGTACTGGAAGTGCAGCTGACGAGAGCGAACCTGTGCCTGCAGTCTGGCAAAGCCCAGCAGCACCTAGAGTCCAGACACCAAACTTCCGGTTCAGTACAAGCCAGAGCAGGGTTGTTGTTTGTTTTTTTTGGGTTTTTTTTTGTCTGCTTAAGTAAATACATGACAAGAAAACATTTACCTTTCTATACAGCTTCCTGCCTTTGTATCCCCTCCAGTGTTTCTGGATGACCAGCGCTGCCGTCCTTTTCCTCAGGAAATCTCTCCTGTTGAGGGCACAAATCATACAATCAAGTTACACTTCATCTTTCTTTTTTGTTTTGTTTTGGCTCGTTTTGCAGCTTTTTTTGGTGCATCACCTGTACTTGAAGCCTTTCAGGACTTTCTGGATCAAAAGTGCTTTTGTATTCAGTTGTTTCATTCGCTCCAGTTCCAGTATCGTGTCATGAAAGTCCTGAGGGAAAACATTGGTCTCATTATTTTAGGTGGATAACAGTTTCTGATTTGTGTAATGAATGGCATAAATGCAGACAAGTTTTATTTTTCGGCATATTGTGCTATTTTAGGTTATACCCCTTTACATTTCCTTCACAGGTTTGATAGATGGTGCTAATTTGTTTCCCAGTGTCCGGGCTGTACCTTGAGGAATATCTTTGTTTTACCAAACTTCCAGTCGCCCTTCCCGGCAAGAACGCTTTTACAGATGCTTTCACAGCATTTCTCTTTGCTCTCCTGATAAACAAAAACAAATTGCGATCAATTGCGATCAATTGCGACGGCACTTATTGAGAAACTTCTCACTTCATCACGTCCCAACTCACTTTTTTAGGATCACACATGTGGGATTTGAGCAGGACGCGGTAGCGATTGAGAAAGTCGTGGAAGCTGTAGCGCACTGGATAGCCGGCTTTCCGGATCCTGATGGTCTCCATCATACCAGAGTAGCGGAGCTGCCTCATGCACAGCTCCCTGTCGAACACCTGGGACAGACCGGCTTTAGCTGCCGGTCTGTTTGTCAAGAAGGCAATTCGTTTTATTTAACGGTTTGGTCTGTGCTCACCTTTGGCTTCTTGAAATCGTTGGGTTTAATGCAGCGTATGAAATACGGCTGGCATGCGGTCAACGTTTTCATCAGCGAGTCCAGAGACTTCCGAAACTGTCCGGTCAGAGTTGGCACGCGCTTCTTGTTATCGCCCGCCTGCCGTCACACACAGTACAAACGTCGCACAATGTTAATAATTGTTCACCACGAACGTGTGTCTGATAGACGTCTGGTTAAAGCGTCCGGAGCTTTGAAAGGCAGCGCTGACCCTCAGGCTGTTCTTCGGCGTGGTGATGACCATCTTCGGGTTGGCGCTGGCCTTGATTCCTAAGGAGCCGCCGGAGAGCTCATTGTGAAACATGCTTTTGAGGAGTTTGTTGGTGGAGGTCTGCACCAGCTGGATCAAGTCTGTGCTGAGGGCGTCACGGTTTTTCTCCAGGAAGCCTGAAACCAAAAAGGCGTGGTGAGAATTCAGCAGAGGAAGATTCATCATCACAGGTTACAATTCATCGATGCTTGTACAAGTGAGAGTCTGTAGTTTTGTTTACAGAATCCCACAAGCCCATCCCGGTCCAACGCTAACTAAAACCATTACTGGAATGGCAGAAGCTATGTACCAGTACTTTGTACAAAAATATAATATAATAAGAAAAAAAAGAGTTACATTTATAAATTGCAACACCATATGGAGAACTCACACCTCACAGGAAGTGATTGCGCGTCCCAGAAGTGGTGCTAAAAAAAAACGTAAGTACCCCTGTGCCATGTGACTGGTGCAAATGTTTGTAGCCGCTGGTGTTTGGATCTGTCTCCACCTCGTTTTGTTGTATTTCTCCCATTCAAAGGCAGTTTCTGTGAGTACAGTGGATTTCTTTATGGACTTCTACAACTCAGTTTGTTTGTTTTTTGTTTGCATCTTTTCTCCAAGAGATTGGCTTTGTGAATTCCTTTTCACGTTTTGGAGTGGAACCGTTTTCTAGGGTATCAACGTTTGGTTTTGCTTTGTCTTTATAACTTTCCCAATCATCAATTGGGCAACCGGATGTTTATAGAAGATCTAATAATACCTTTTGAGTCGTAGTAGACCACTCCTGCAAAATGCTGGATCCCAAACTGCGTCTCATAGTTGTTCTTTGGAGAAAGGTAGACGTCTCCTCTCCCGTGAACTTGATTCAGCTTTTGGAGAAGTGTGGCATCTGTGGCCTGAAAATAGGTCGTATTGCAATTTTATTAGCACCTTTGGTTTACTATAACTTTATACGAGGTGCGTGATAAAAGGAGGACCTTCGGGAAGTTGCTTTCCTCGTCGATGAGTGCCATCATGTTCAGAGGCTTGTTGGCCAGCATGTCCAGGGTGCGCTGGTTGTCCACGTAGTCGATGTGCTTCCAGACGATGTTCTCCAGCTTGTACTCCTCCTGCTCCAGCTTGAAAACGTGTTTGACGAAGAACTGCTGCAGCTGCTCGTTGGCAAAATTGATGCACAGCTGCTCAAAGCTGTAAGGGACCAGAGGGATGGATGATTTTAGTCTGGGGGTAACAAAAAAAAACTAGCTTTGCAAAGCTGTGATGACGTGACAACCGCTGCTGACCTGTTTTTGTCAAAGTTCTCAAAGCCAAAGATATCGAGCAGGCCGATGGACTGTTGGACATCTCTCTCCTCCTCGGGTGGCTTGAAAATGGCCGAGTTGATTTTGTCCACCACCCAAATGAAGAGTCGTCCATATATCGCCTGCGCAAAAATAATAGAGAGATAATATAAATCTAGTAAAACAGTTACTCTTCCGCAGACCTTCTGTCGCTTCTCTGCCAACTGATCTTTAAACTGAGCTTTAGCATTAGCATTTTCCAAGCCAGCCATCACCACTGAAGGGCACGCGATTACGATTTCTCTAAACTCATGTTTACTGGAACAGGAGCAGCATCATTAATCCTGAACTTACTCAGTCCTCATCAATGACAGAGGGCTTGATCGAGGGTGGGAAAAGCCGACAATTGTTTCTGGGCCTAAACTCAATTGAATACACATTATCTTTTTTTAATCTTATATATGCATAGATATCTATGTAGCATTCAATGTTTTTTATATTTATTTGTATATGCTCATATGTGAATATCTATATTCTGAAATGTATTACACACACATACAAACACACAATAGTAACGCTACAATCGTAAGGCACAATGGTCATATGAGAGAATCACTTGCTAGGTGCTCATTACTGAGACTGGCCCATTGGAAAAATACACTTTATATTTTTATACCAGGTAAAATAGCCTGACTACTTTTGAATACTTTCATTTTGATACTTGTGCAACACTGTTCAGGCTTCTGGCTCCTCACCAAGGAATTGCTAACTACGCTAATGTCAGTTGTTGACATTTTCTGCTGTTCTCATTGGAAAGTAACAACTTCTGTCCCTGAACGCTCAAAGCTGCAACGCGGCAGAAACATCGACTTGTTCTGAAGTTTGGCTCGGTGTGGCAGGCTTTACTTTGACGAAGGCGTCCCTGCCGTCCAAGGCTTGAGCGGAGTTCAGCGGTCGCACCACGCTCTCTCTGGCGGTCATGAAAGAGCGCTGAGTCAGGCTGTTTTCCAGAGCTTTTGGATCCACCTGAGGTAACGAGACAAAGCTGTCAGATGAGGCCAGTTCCAGGTTTTGTATTTCCTGAAGGG
>OMNM01044403.1:17899-39495 GCA_900302745.1 Parablennius parvicornis
CTCCAAAAGCTGGCTCGCCATTGTGAAGTGGGAAGACTTGCAGACGTCGCAGCCCTCCAGGTTATTCACCATGGTGCCTGAAATACGGAGGGATTTATGATTACTCAGCAAAAAACCATAGCAAGGATTTTATTCATTTGACAGCAACTCTCGGGAGCACAGTGCATCTCTCTCCCTTACCGGTAAAATTCACATTCCCTAGGTGGAGGATGGCAGCGAGAAGTTTGGATATTTCCCAGGAGTTGTTCTCGGAGAACGTGAGGATTTTCAAAGCAGCTTGAAAGTGAGCGTACTCGTTCCCGTCGTCGCGCCCTTCACACCTGGTGCATTTACCCTGGTGTTGTGGAGTCAAAGCTGAAGGTCAATCCTCGTCCATTTTCATTCACTCTGCAGATATCAAAGACATCAAGTCTCACCGTACCATGGTCAGATACTTGTAATCTTCAGCGTTTCCAAGGGAGAGGCGCTTCTTCTGCTCGGCCGGCATGCCGGTCAGCATGTCGTAGAACACGTGGTAGTTTCTTTCATTTGGCGCCTGCACATCAAACAGACATTCGTCAACTACCCGGGCTCTTGATTTCCACTGTAAAGCATCGGGTGTCTCATTCCCCTCACCTGACGACACACTCGGGACTTCTCCAGCAGGTACTGCTCAATCCGAGCCCCTTCGATGGCCCCGTCCTTGCTGAAGTTGATGTCGATGTACTTCCCGAAGCGGCTGGAGTTGTCGTTCCGGATGGTTTTGGCGTTTCCAAATGCTGGGTTAAAAAAAAACAAACTAAAATTAATCCAAACAAAGATCAGAGAAGATGGAAAAGAAACTGATTCCAAAAACCTGTGGGCAAACTTTGATGTGGTTGTTTGCTTCTTACCCTCCAAGATGGGGTTTGCCTCCAGAACCTGCTGCTCGATCCAGGAGTGCTGGCCGCTGACCGCCGCCAGGAACTGGATCATCAGCTTGGTGCTCTCGGTTTTTCCTGCTCCAGACTCTCCACTGACGGGGCAAATAGAGACCACTTAAAGTGTTTGACCTGCGTCAAAAGCAGGTGGTTCTAAAGCATTACATACAAAACACGGAGGATTCTTTTCTTAAATTCTAACTTCGGTTTAAATGTCATGTATAGAATCTCTGATGGGATTAATTCATGACCCACTTTGGGTCGTCATTACTCTGGTCTATATTAGCAACTGGACTGTCAATTATATATAAAAATCAACATATGTAATTGCAGTTTGTTCAAAATTGAAAACTCATTTTAATGTAAAATACAATAAGAGTGTAATATGTTCTCAGTCAAATGATGTTATAATAACCTGTAAATACAGATGATTTTTAATGTTTCAACACAAAAAAATCTTTCTATATATGTTTTGTTTCATTAAATTTATGTAAATTAACCCACAGAGTGCCAAAATGTGCTCTCCAGCGCCCCCTAGATACACTAAAATGGCCACCATGGCCTGCAGCAACGTCGTCGGAAAATCAAACCAAAACCCACTTGTTTGTCTCATCACGGGCTGATACTCCTGACCTCAATACAACAGGAAGTCCACAATTTGCCTTTCAAAATACAATTTTCACTCAACAACAGGCCCTTGCGCAAACGCTTATTCCTCTCAGGGCGAATACGGTATCGGCTTCAAAACACAATGAAACGACAGAGAAGACGCTTCTGCTCAAAACCCAAGTACAACTTTTTGATTCGTCGAGCGGTTTCGATTTTATCAGCCGTCAAACCTCCGAACGCCGAATCCCACCGCCTGCCTCCTCTCATTCAAATACCTGGAGGTCAAGATTGGGCCATCGCCGACGGTCCAGAGTGCAAGGTCCAGATCAAGGCTGCCTGCTGCTTTAATTATTATTATTATTATTATTATGATTATTATTTCTGAGGTGTGCACCGTGGGGGCATCGACCTGAGGAACTGCTACACCTGCTACTTTTCTGCTAAATGGGGGTTCTATTGTCGTTTGTTGTTTTTTTTTCTTACATTTTCAAGGAGAGTTGTTTTAGAGTCAGACATGCTTAAAAGATTGTAGGTTAACAATTTAAATGTCAAATTGTATTGCTTTTTTTTTTTTTTTTTTTTTTACATTGATTTGGAAAAAGGTTGCATTTTACCGTCAGTACAAGCTTTGCATCTTGTTTTGAGTGCTGAAAGACAGACCTGATGATACAACACTGGTTGCTCCGCGTGCGGCACATGTTGAAGAAGCAGCTGTCTGCGATGGCGAAGACGTGCGGCGGCAGCTCGCCCAGCCGTCGGTCGGTGTACATGTGCACATAGTCGGTGGTGTAGATGGGCAGCAGCTGGTAAGGGTTCACCGCCACCAGAATAGAGCCTGTGTACGTCTTAAAACAGAGAGGGACATTAACTATCACACAGTGGCACGCTTGATGGGGTTTGTTTGTGTACGTGAGCATAATGAAGTTATTATGGTGGGGGTGCAGCGTCAAACCAGTGACCCCCTATGTTTAGCCACGAGACATGTGATTCCATAGATTCAAGCAAGCCACGGATTAGTCACGGCCACCAACCGTGACCAAATGTCAGGTGGTTAATATTGTTATTTGCCTCGAGTGTGGTGGAAGCTGGAAAATAGTTTCATTCATGGCTTTTACACACACTGTGGCGCTTTTTGAAGCCCTGATGCAGAAACACTGAGAGCTTCTCCTGTAACAGAGGCTCGTTGGTCCCCATGGAGACAAACCGCAGGGAGATAAACGACGGGGCAAAGTCTGCCGCCGAGAGGCGGGACGCCGCCGAGCGAGTGCCGCGGATATCGTAAAACAAGTCGGAGCCGCCGGGAATAGAAACTTACGTATATGTTGCCCTCTTTGTGGCGCACCAGGAGGTTCCTGAGCAGCCCGGCCTCGTTCAGGTCCCCCAGCCTTATCATGTCGTCCACGCCCTTCACCGAGGTGGGGTGCATGAGGCGAACGCCACTCTGGGTCTTCTTGTTGATCTTGTGCGCCTGCGGATTTACAGAGCGAGTGATGTCACCGAGGAGGTAATGTCACGAGACTCTCACTCCGGGACCTCAGGGTCGTGGGATGAGCCCTCGTACTTTTCCTTCGTCGTCGATCAGCTGGAGCTGCCCGGTGTCGGTCACCGTCACCTCGGCGCCGATTGGCACGCCGCCGTCGGTGTCCACCCACACGAAATCTCCCTGATCCAAGAGAACCAGACGGCGTCACATTTAATAGAAAATGTTGTAAAGAAAACTGTTGTTGACGTCACCGTCCAGATAAATGTCATACCTTACTCAGATGCAGCATGGCGGCAGAAACCTGGATTAAGCCTGCAACGAGATTATAATTCCACTGAAAGATCCTCGTTACAGCAGTTCTCCGTTTTTTCTTTTTCTCTATTTTCTTGTCCAAACAAAAATAAGATAAATCAGTCGTAGGTGTTATTTGAACGGGTAACGCCTCACCACGAGATGCACACATCCGTAAGACAGGAGATTAGAAAACAGCTGTATGATTCAACCAGCCAGCGAAGCAAATTAAAGACTTTTATTGTGTGTGAAGCAGCTTTTTTTCACTTTTACCGTGACGCTGTAACGAACAAGACACAATAACATTTCTTATTTAATATTTTCTTCTATTTACTGTCAATAACTAGTCTGTGAGGAGCAGCGCCGTAAAGAATTTGTTCCTGAGATTGTTAAAGTGTTTCTATTCTACTCCAGGTTTACTCATCTTCACCTTCCAAGACTCCTTCAGCTGCTTCGAACTGAATTTAAAAAAAAAATTGTAAAAATACATGTATAATTCAGAAGCTCTGGTCAACTCATGACCGATGTTGTTTTGTCAGATACGGATTATTTGATATTTCACAATAACTTTGGTGGTAAACCAACATGATCCCTTCAACTCAGGATAGAAGCGACTTTACCAGGTCGGCGTGTGCAAAGAAAACCATTTCAGTCAAAAACAAAAAACACATAGTTTAGGGAAATTTCTACACATTTAAAATTGGATTAACATGTTTAATATTTTATATTCTCTTGTCAGACTTTTAACATTTCTCCGATGTGTTTTTTTCCTTCTTTTTGTACCTTAAAGAAGGAAGGGCTTCTTAACTGGACAGTGAAACTAAGAATAAAACAATTAAAACAAAAATAACCCAACGTTAAAGTCTCTCTTCATTTTGATGAATTAATATATTTCAAGTTAATCGTTGGCGTGTGCTCTTACCTGACGGCCTCCGCTGAAGGGATGTTTCCTTAGAAAGACTAGGAAGCAGGAAGTGTTCTCAGCAATCTAGCCTTTTTATTGCTTTTTGACTTTGCTCCTGTCGAGGTAGAGCCGCCCAGTTCTGTTGACTGCCGGGCACAAGGCGTTTCCTGATCCATATCACCACGGGGTGTAAATACCAGCCGTGTCTCTCGGAGCCGTAGTGCTCCTGTTGAATGTTAATCGAGGCCACAAGCAAAAACGCCGTCATCGGGTTTCTTTCTTTAACATTATGAGGATTGAAATTAACACGCATTTGTGTTGAAATGGTGCCAGACGCCGCTGTCCTGGTCCGTCGACACACCCGTCATGGCCCAGGAGCTGCTTGAGGCTGTTATGTTGTAAACCAGCGGATATAAAAGATGACCTGCTTTATTCCCTTCTGAATGATGAAGAATATTCAGAGTGTGATTGGTTATAGCAGCAGAGGAGGGAGGGAAGTTTTCAGGCCGCTGAGGAGGTTAAAAAATTAAAAACATCAGATGAAAGAATAGAAGGTTCAGGTCAACAGATAACAGCTAAAGGTTTAAAAACATAATTAAAATAAAGACAAAGCTTTCCAGTTTCATGTTGGACTTAATGTAATGAGTGTGTTTATTTAACAGAAATAATTTCAGATTAATGAAACGGGTGGATACTTTGCAGAGATTTACCAGTTTTCACTTTCTGACGAGAAACCGCCGACAAATGTCTTTTAAATAAAGGGAAATACGAAGTTCTAATTAAAGCTACGAGACGCAAACGACACAGATTTAACACATGAAGCTTGGAAGCGAAACTTAAAAAAAAGAAGGAAGGAGGTGGAGTGCAGACTGTAAAATAAAATCCAGACTAATGAAAGAGACCCGAGCTGTAAAAACAAGCTTCCTCATGATGCCGATGAAGTGCAGATAAAGTCAAAGTCACTTTCCTGAGAAAACATCTGTTCTGTTTCTCTCTGTGAAAAAGGCCCATAGTGTTGTATTTGGTGCTGTATAAATAAAGTTTAATTGAATTGAAAACAAGGGAGTCTATTTTCAAGCGGAACACGTTTGTCCAAAACGTTACTCTGCTTCACTTCAGAGGTTTCGATGTTTTCAATTATTTTTCAAATGTTCTTTGATTCTGATGTTTTGGTTTGATTAATTTTTTTTGTGATATTTAAGTTGCATTATTGATATTTTCTCTCCGTTTGTGACGTTTTCACTGTTTTATTCAAAAATTTAATTTCAATATTGCTTCTGTTTTCCTCAATAAATCTGAGCTTTTTGCTTCATCTTGTATTTTCATTCACCTGAATGTATATTCATGTATATTAAAAAATATATTTTGGGTGTTTTTGCCTGCAAGTAGATGCTTAATTTGATTGAGATTGTTAATTTGACCATAGCATCCACAAAAAAATTGGGTATGTTTCAAATTTTCAACTACAGTATTTTCATATCTTCAGTGTTTAATTTTTCCAATGAATCAGATTTCTAGGTCAAACTTTAAGGGTTTTTGTCAGTTTATTTTTTTTCTTCTAATTATACTATCCTTTTTTTAAACGTCTTTTTTCGATACAACCTTCTCGTCTGCATCTCTCAGTGCTTCTGAGAGTTTAAATAAAAAGAAAAGCTATATTTCTGTTCCTTAAAGGTAAAAGAGCAAGTTGTTATTTGATTCAGGAAATGGAAAAAATGGGGGCAAACCAGCGGGGAGCAAAATGTATATTTCAGCCATGGCACAGATAGGCCGGCAGGGGGCGCCATAGTCTTTAATAACGTCCCTGGGAAAATCATTACAATAATAAAGAACTCTTCAGGTCTTTGGATTATTTGCATTTTTGAAGTGAGCAACCAATTCTTAATTGTAGGTAATATTTGTGGCTAAAATAACCTCAACCAGGAGAAGCATTTAATTACAGAAACGACAAACATATTGGAAGAATTGGCCCAAAGATATATCAACTGTGACATAGTGTTAAGTGGGGCTTAAAACATTTTTTCACAATTTTGCAATATGTTCCAATTAAGTGCTATATGGAGCATGAAATATCCACACGGCCAAATCTTTACTTGGTTCAGGCCGGATGGTGGCACCAAATCCAGATTAGACTATTGGCATGTTTCCAAATGTTCCCCTGGCTTAGATATTAACTGTTCAATCACCGCTGCACCGCTTACGGATCATTGTGTGATTAAATTAACTTCATCTCCCACTAATACATGTAGAAGAAATAAAGGAAATCTAACCCCAAATCTTTTAAAACATGAGCCCTTTTGCCAGGAAATTAAAAGATACTTTCCAAAGATACTTTGCTACCAACATATAGGTCAGATTTCCATTTCACACAGCAAAGTCATGAGCCGAGCCAGTAAACAAACAAGGAAGTTGATATTGTAAAAGAGATGGATAACACCAACAAACATTCATCAAGTGAAGAGGACCAGAGAGAAAGCTCATCCTATTACACTCTTCCCTAGACAGCATCGACGTCACCAAAGCCGAAGGAGCATCAGGTCGAGAGCGAAATGGACAGAGGAGGGAAAAAGAAGTTCAACATATTTCTGTAGACTTGAGAAAATTGTTGTACGCCTCCTGTTTACTCACACAGTGACGCTGAGGCCTCTCAGAATATCACAGAACGGACACTGACGCTGAGAGTTTAGAAAACTATGTGAAGCAGAGCTCTAAATGGATGGCATAACAATTTAATGCTAAGGTTTTAATGGAATATATCCCTCTACTGGGTTCCTAAGTAAACGTTTTAGATTTGAGGATAATCATAACAGAGCATATCTTATATGACTGTATGTACTATAAAACATTTTGGGATGATTTACATCACAACATGTACCAGCTCCCGTTTTCAAATGTGAAAATATTTCATATGGTTTTATGATTAAGAATTCTTTGCATGACATGACATAATTCCAGCATTTTTTTTTACATATACAAAAGCAGACTTTTCAAATTTAAGCCAAATTTATATGTGTTTATTCTTCTCATCATTGAAACACATGAATTCCTGTGAAACTCCTCAGCGTGGTAGAAGAAGTAAACCTCATGGAAAACTCTTAACTCCTGTGACATTAACCAAGGACACAACTCTTGAATTTCTTTCTCGATTTTATTTTGCCTTTTTTCTTTCTTGTGTCATCTGTTATTGTCTACTTATTCCTGTTTTTATTTTATTATTCATATCGCTTGTACGACTGTTGACATCTCGAGTTGTACAAAAAATATTTCTTCAAACAAAGATAAATAAAAAAAAAAAAACAACAACAAACATGAAATTCCCACGTTACTTTCCTTTTCCTGTGATTTCTTCTATTAAAAAAACAAAACAAAACAAAACTTTCCATTTCCGGGTAAAAGGTGCGTTCATGAATACTCGGAAATTACAAGTTGCTCTGAATGTGGCCTCCGCAGTATCGCTGGACCGCCACTAGATGGCGCTTTATCATGTGGAAATCCATCATATTTGAAATTGTGCTGTCTCGTTTGGAGACTGCAGTGAAAAGCCTATAAATGATGATCTGGAATCAGCTCATTTGAAGAAAAAAAATCACTTTGCAATTAGATTATTTTAGACACGTAATATAATAGAATATAAGCGTTTCCTTGCACTGCTATGTTTGGTTGATGTAGTGGTATTATTATAATTTCTATTATTATTGTAAACTCTTACAAGTAGAAAAACGTGTCTCTATTATCATAATTGAAAAATGCCGATATGACGAGCCTGGACAGAGCACGAGTTGTCAGGTGCGCTCCGTGTTTATTTTCTGAAAATGTGCCTTGTTTTATGGCTGGTATTGTATTCAAAACGTGGTGGAACTTCACACCGCCAGGAAGTTGGTGAAATTGAGATGTTGGTGAGTTTGTTGGTTGTTTGTTGGTTGATTTTGTGACACTAATGAAACTTTGCGTCCTTGAACACACCTCGGCTCGTGACAAGTTACTATGGAAACCAAGCGCGGCAAACAAAGACGAGTGTCTTCCTGCGAGCAAAGAGCGTCGCCATTTCTCTCTTGGCACCGGAAGTCATGTGGTCTTATCTGAATACAGGAAGTAGTCTTCGTGCGTCTGCGTTTATTCAACGTGACGCAGCCGGCAGATTAAAAAACTATTTTCTATAGTCGGCTAACTAATAATTTTAATGACTTTATGCAGTATGTGAAGGTGAGATGTTAGCATTTGAAGACAACATATTTACAGATTTAAATCATTGTATTTTCAAAGTTGTTAATCCCCTTAAATGTAGCGTTTTTGAAATATATATTTTTATTTTTCACAATCAACACATTATTAAACGTTATAAATACAACAATGCAACAATGATATACATCAATGTGTCATCTGTGCAGATATTGTGATAACTACAAAGATGTAGCACCTGGTGACACAGAAGCGACAAGGTTAGTATATTTTAACCCTCGGTCACTAATGTTGGGTGATTTTTACCAAAGCAATTATTCACAATTGAACAACATGTGAATGAGGTGTGCTGCTGCTGTTACTTGTTTTTCTGTCATAATTTATTCAACTGCCAAAATCATGCACTCCTTATCTGTTGTTGCTCTTTTGTTAATTTATGTACCTGTTTGATAATCAGTTTATTTTTATATCTGGAAAGTTCTCTGGAAGGCTCTCAATCACATCATATCGTTTGCCTGAGCTGCTGAAGTTACAACAGATTACATAACTTACTCTGTATATAAATGACTGTGTGTTTGTGCTCTCTCTTTATTTGTTTGGAATGTTTCATATGAATTAATCTTTTTAAAAAGAGTGGGAAAAACATTGACTTCCTGCACGAAGAACACGTGACTTCCGGTGTCGAGAGAGAAATGGCTGCGCTCCTCGTTCGCAGGTCGGTACCGTCCCAGCTGACAGCGGATGCTATCTTCTAACCACTCTACGTCCTGTAAAGTTAATAATTTGGTTCGAAATGGTGAGTCAAACACCCTCCACTTCCATTAATGGCTGTAAATATCGTGTGGCAGCAGTTAGAACTCCCAACTGCCCTTTGAATGAGCCAGACGAGGCAGTTTTCCAGCCGTTATTGTAGCATCTTCAGTGTAGCATAGCATATTTCAACTTAAACTAGCAAGTTTAAAATTGCAATATACATCTATAGTACCGACATGTAGACCTAAATAAGAGCCATGTTTGATTGCTGAGTAGTTTCAGGAGACAATAAACGCTCGTCCACTCTTCTTTAATAATGCATATCGAACTTTTTAGACAGGTTTATTTTCTCGCACTGACTGTACCGTTTTTATATCAACCTGAGCGTAATCAATATCTTTAATTTTTTTAAAAACAGCTTCTAAATCAAGTGTATTCCAGATAAGCATGTCGCTTATAAAACACTTTGTCGCTTTAACTGACTCTAAACGACTGTAGTAGTTTCACCAATGACGGTTTGTTTACATACACCTGGGACACTGGTCTCCATGGGCTCTTATTTACACACACACACACACACACACACACACACACACACACCCACAGAGCATATTTTACAAATCAGCAGTCCTTGACAAGCAGTGCCAAAGATCACTGCACCTATATTTTGAAATTGGGTAACATGCAAAATATCAACTGATTTACCAACACATTCCACAATGTCTTGCTTCATACTGTAGATAATAATACCATTGTATCCAGCTGGTATTGTGCAAAAAGTTCATTTGCATTTCTTAATTTCTCACTTTCAACACAGGAAACGTGTGTCATTGAACGTGGTTCATGTCCTCTGTCATTGCTGTTGGTCTACTCGTGCAAAAAAAGACTAAGTGTGATTATTACATTTATATTTTTCCAAGAAAAATATTCTTAGCGCGTCCACTTTATTACTTTGGTACCTTGGGTAAAGTCAGTACACAAAGTACACAATTCTGAGACCCAGAATTAAACATTGCAGGAAGTTACTGCCTTTTCCTTTGTAAATTCACATAATCATCCGATCCATACTGTTAAGATGAACTGATGACAAAACACGTTTGTTGCAGACTAAAGATATTGTGCAGTCCAGGAAATGGAAATTATTCTCAATATTCATCTATTATTATGCTTATCATGCCTTTCTAGTAGACCAAAAAATTTTTATTTCGCGTGCTTGAACCAAAATAATTTAATCATCAAACAACATTTTACATCAATGTTCTCGAAGCTTATTTCAAAGCTATTTTACTTGTAGTACAAGCAGAATATTGAAGTTTGTTTTTTTTTTTGTTTTTTTTTGTGCGTAACTGCCAGACAACTACTGTAACCACTGTTGTTGGGTAAAAATGTGTTTTTTCCATGAAACATGAACCAATTTAAAGCTGCTTATTACAGCGACCACTGTTAATCTTCTCTATCCAACTAGTTGTTTTAAAAGAAGCTGTTAGTTATGTCACACAAAGAGGCTTCCTGGACAGTTTCCCGTCACGCCCGAGGTTATGACAGAGTCCTCCGTCTACCTGACTCCTCTGACTTTGAGCTGTGGGAGAAAAATGGAGGCTCCTGTGGCGACCATCTGCATGGAAAATGCTGGAGGCCAAGTGATGACTCATATTTCCATGACGAGACAGGACAAACGAATGATTGTCGGCATTCAACACGAGTAATTGTTTTTAGTTAATGAGGTAATAATTGAGCGATTAAATCACAGATGGCAAGCGGCGCAGTTTTCACTGTTTCTCACTGTTTTAAATGTCCGTCGTCGTCTTTCTCGAAGCCCTGAAGTGGCCCGTAGAGACTGATGGCATTCAGACGCAGCTCACGCCACTCTGACAAAAACAAACATATCTGACATTCGTCAAACTGTATTGCCTAACGTGAGAATATTTCAAGTCGCTGCAAGTTTGATTTCATAATCAGAGCTGGTATGAAGGAACGATTGGAGAGAAAAAAATGAAGTATTGAAGATGTAATCCTCTGACTCCAAGCGGCACGTGTGACTTTTATTCTTTCTTTTCTTTCTTCCTTTTGATGACGATTGTAAAATAATTCATGATTAGATCTGTGTCTTTAGCGTAAACCGTCACACGTCGTATTTATCTTAGTAGAGAAGGTTCATGAATGCCTTTGTGACGTCCCACTGTCCTTTTGGAAGCTCGGGACTGGACGTCATGTGGCACAAATCTTATGTTGGACTCTTCTCAGGAGGATCGCTATGCCTTTCTTGCCGAGTGGTACGACGCCACGGCGTCTGTCCTGCGGCGCTACCAACTGTTCTTCTACCCCAAAGACGGCTCAGTGGAAATGGTGAGCACTGACCACAGCAATCGAGCTTCTTCACTACGGCCTCTTTTTAAAATAAATGAATAAATGAAGCTCCTGTAAGTACATCATGATGTTCCTCACAGACTTTGTCTGAGGCCTCCTGCATTTTACCGACTGTCTTGTGGCCGACTGCGTCGCTCCTGCAGTGTCTCTCCTCCTGGCTCGATGCTTTTCATGTTTACTGAATTCAGTTTGATTCGTTCATATCTCTAATATCTCTAATATCTCTAATATCTCTAATATCTCTATTATCTCTATTATCCACACACACACTATCAACCACGTAGAAATGTGGTTTAATAGTTATCTTTGTTTTCGTTTGATTTCTGGAATTGATGTTAAACATTGTGAAGGAAATCTTCACGATGTTTATTCCTGACGTCTTAGCATTTTAAAAAAAAAAATGTTTTTTTAAATTTTAAACTAAATGGACTCCTCCCCGTTGAGATATTGATGTGTGTGTTGTAATTCCCAGTTTGATGTGAAGAACCAGCGAATATTTTTGAGAAGGACCAAATACGAAAACATCCACCAGGAGGACTTGTTCGTGGGGAACCGAGTGAACGTGTTCTCCCGGCAGCTGAATCTGATCGAGTACGGGGATCAGTACACGGCAAACAAACTCAGCAGCAAGAAAGAAAGGTGGGATGACACGGTATATGTCAAAACGGGTACTTTACTTTTTGATTTATTCCCTTGGGGGAATTCTTCTTTTTTTTTTTTTTTATCCCGTTCTACTCACAGTTAACGTTACCGACAGATACCGAGAACAGTGTTCAAGAAGTACCACCGCCCTGTGAGAACACAAACTAGGTGCCTGACTTTACTTTGTCCTTCTGCAGTTCTTGGTTTTTTTTAAGTAACGTGAAGAGATCAAAGTCGATTGCAGAAAAAGATTTCGGCTTTACGTAGAGCTGGAGTTGATCTCGGTTCACCGCTGAAATTAATTATTCCAGTTTTGATCTATTGGCATAGAAGTTCCTCCTCGTTCCCTCCCACAAGCCGGTATTGAGTGTCTGATGATCCACCTTGCTCTCGAGGAGGTTTCCTGACACCACTGACTTACCCCGGCAGGAGTTTGTACCACACGTTCACAACGATCGGCTCCCCAGAAATACGCAAATATTGACACTTGAGATATCATTCAAACATTGTTTTCCCAGTTCAATAAGTCCGGCAGGACTGATTCAGGCCCTGGTGGCCGCTTGTGGTCTCTTGTACGCTCTACCTTTTGCTCTGGCCCAGACTTGAAAAACTACCACACCCCAGCTCTGCACATCACAAACGAGCCTGAAAGCGTCGTCGTTGTTTTTCCATAAAGTTGTCCGATGTCCAACCTTCTCCTTCCTCTCTTCCCAGAACTCTCGCTCTGATCAAACCAGACGTAGTCACCAAGATCGGAGACATCCTGGAACTGATCTACTCCTCCAACTTGATTGTGACCAAAGCCAAAATGACCAAGCTGACATGGTAAAAGATCCACGCTCACGACACGGAGGCCCTCACAACGCCAGCGTCGTCATGCTGTGCTGAGGACAGAAACTCCTTTAATGGAGCAAGACGGTGGCTGGTTAGGTGCCAGCGTCTTGTTTAAACAGGAGGGACAGCTCTGCCTTCTCACACATTTGGAACATATGGTGTATATAACCAGGCTGGCATTTAAGTAACCGGAAACTGTTTTATCAGACGATCGTTCCGGGTGTAATCATGCCACCAGAACAAAAAACCTGGCGCCAGATTTATAGGGAGAAGTATTCCATGTGATTTAGAGGAACTTCCTCACCCTGAACAACCTTGAAAGTTTTCATACTGAATATTTATCTCCTAAACTTTTCACGTTTTCTTAAACTAAAATGGAATAAAGAACCACGTGACTTCAGTCTGTGTGAACGGCTCTCCAGCGGTTTGCCTCTAATCATTTCATAACAAGGAGTCATCAGGTGTTTCACGGCTTCCTGAAGCTGTCAAGAGGCTGTTTCTCTGAATAGGATTCTATTAAAATCATCCTAATCAAACGGATCAGAGGCTGAAACGTCACCGACTCTATAAGATCACTTTTCTACTGATTAACTCAGTTTATGGTTTTTTCTTGGCCGACAGGAACCAAGCGGCAGACTTTTACATGGAGCATCAGTCAAAGCCGTTCTTCAAGTGAGTGCCTTTTGTAAAAGATGTGGAGATTCCAAATAACTGGCGGTCGTGATGACGGCCATGCACATTTAACGGCGGCGTCCTTCAGCTTTACATCGGCGTTGCTCCTTGTTGCAGTAACCTGGTGCAGTTTGTGTCGTCGGGCCCCGTGGTTGCCATGGAGCTGATGGGTGCCGAGGCCATGTCTATCTGGAGGAAGCTCCTGGGACCTGCAGACGGCGCCGTGGGCCGGAGGGACGTGCCGCGGAGCATCCGTGCCCAGTTTGGAACAGATGGCATCAAAAATGTCGCACATGGCTCCGATTCGCTTGCCGCAGCAGCGAGAGTGAGGACGCTAAAACTAAACTCTTCAGGTCTTAGCGATGTGTGCTGGCTAACGGCTCAGTCCCAGAAGTCGTGGCATTAACTTTTTTTTGTTCTGTTTTCATTTTTTTTTTTTTATAGGAGCTTGAATTTTTTTTCCCTTCCACAGCCTTCCACTGTCTCTCTAACACGGCCACCTTTACAGACTGCACATGTTGCATTATCAAACCTCACGCCGTATCAGAAGGTAAGGTCCACACAATGCTCTCAGCCTCTCACACCTCGGAGTTATCAACAAATTCCATTTCTGTAATAAATCAGAATCCAAACACTACAAATGAACCAATATGCAAAAATACTATAAAATCAGGCCTTTCTTTATATATTGACTCAATAAACACCAGATCAATCTGTATTTATTAATAGCATTTATTAAGGTTTTTTTTTTGTATTCTCATTCCTCTGAGAATTCATATTTAAGAAGAATCTTGAAAGCCGAGCCACAAGTTAAACACACTTCCACTTTTCTGGTTCTTTTGTTTGATGTTGTCCTGGTTTCAGTTCCTACCGTGGTTTTAATTACCTGACTCTTCACTCCAGTGTCCTTTGTTCCTCCCTCGTGTTCCCCTCTGGGATCCCTCAGCCCCCCTGATCGTAGTCTCCTCATTGTGCATATTCATGTCTTCCCCGGGTTTCTCTCTTCAGTTTGATTGTAATTCTGATTAGTCATCAGCCCTCGCGTTTCTCCTTGATAAATGTCTCTTAGTCGAAATCAGTGTGTTCAGACAAACTATCATTGGACTGTATTGATTGGCTTTAGTGCACTTTATTTAAAATGTTTTATTTATTTATATTTATATTTTAATTGATTTTGTTTTTATATTTTTTTCCATTCATTTTAATTCTATTTATTTTACTCTTTACTTGTGTCCAGGTTTCCTTTTCGTGGGACAGGCTGCGGCATGTCATGCGGTGTGGCTCACTCGCACCATTTCTTTCGTGCCCATTTCCTTATGGAAAAGCAGAGAACTCTGGTCTCATGCTCCTTTCTGTTTCACTTATCTCTCCTGTGTTATGGCAGCACACATGCTAATGCACAGTGCAGAGCCAGGAAGCAGTCGTGGGGTGATGGTGGAACCAGAAGGTTTAAGGTTTTGTCCTCCCGTACAGATTTTCCTCAGAACATCACCGGACAAACAGCCTGAGAAACATTTCTCAGTGAAACGTGTTTCAGATGAAATCTTTAGACTTTTATATGTTACTCCGTGAAGCGCAGTCGGTCGGGTGGTGTTGACGGTCTGTAGACAAGCGGATGTTCTGCATTTTCAAGAGCTCTGCTTGTGTTTAGTGTGAGATCGATTATCATCTCAGTAAGACCGAGAAGCGTCTCTGACACTTGTTGCCGTTGTGTGGCTTCCTCTCAGTGTCTTCTGGAGGCTGACAGCAGCGCTCCACGATTTCCCCGCTCAGCTCTTTCCATGTCCTGCTGCAATTTTCATCCTTCCTCCACTTCTGTCAGTGAGTTTCTTGTTAGTTCCACATCCCGGAAGCATCCGGACTATTTCTGTTTTGTCACGGTTAAGCAGAAATACAGATTTTAGCTTGTGTGACAATTAAATTGTATCCTCAGTTTTGCTATTCCGGTTAATTTAATTCTGGTTTATACAGAAAATTAAGCACAGATGTGTGTTGTTCAAGCTACTAATTTAACTTCCATCGAAATCATACAAAAAAAATGATGTCCTGTCATAATCAGTTTTTCCACCTTAACAGAAAACTTGTTTTAAAACATTGTGCTGAAGTGATTCAGAGAAGCATCAACATGTCTGTTGTGTACTTTATACCTTCACTGATTTGTTTTGACTGTCGATAATGTCTGCAACTATGCCCTGTCGAGCATGTTGCCTCCCTCCTGCCGCTCTTAACGTCCCTGTGTCACACAATAGCGCCACATAGCAACCGAATTTGTCTTTGGATTTTCCAAATCCCCGCCCTGATCCCCGTCGGTGGAGCATGCCGCCGGAGCTCTGACCTGTGAAATGTGAAATTCTCAGGACGGGGCTGAAGTATGCACACAGGAGGTTGTTGACCGAGGAGAGGCTGGACGTGTAAGCCCGAGCACAGCACATTAGAATCACCCAGCTCCCCGGGGCCCCTCGGAAATGGACGTCATTTCTTTCTCCTGATTAGATCTTGGAAGTGCTTGTCCTCGGCGGCCATTTGTTTGGTGTCTGATTTGGACCAGGCTCTCGTTTATCTTTGCTATTTATAGCAACAGAAATGTCAGTGTGACTCCAGTGATCCTTTGACCTTTCCTCTAGCGCCACCATCTGCTCAGAGTTTCAATCATTTTATTTATGCAAATGTTATTACACCTTCGTTTGGGCACCTTTTTTTTTTTTTTTTTGCATTTTCCAGATTGGCTGCAGACTCTCTTCCTGTTCACAAACACCCACACAATGCCACATGCAATAAAATAAAACGACCAGGCTGGAACGCCGCAGATGAAATTAGATTTAGTTCAGTGGAACAAGAGCTGTAGAAATGATACCATCAAACATTCATTTATTGGAGGAGAAATAGAAAGTGTGTGTGTGGACTCTGGCTGTCTGCTTACTGGCGTGACGTCCTGACACGCCTACATGGATTAGAGCCATAATTAATGTTGGTAACACCTGAAGTGTTCTTGCTCTTACACGTTCCAATATTTGCCATGAGAACATTTTTAAAGAGTCTCCTCGTGTAAAAGAAATAATAAAACTCACGCGGGCACAGACTTGCTTTGATTGCCTGCCGGGCATTGTTAAAGTCACAATCAGCCGCCACAATAAATCCACTCAAATATTAATTATGCTGTAGTATAGAGTTTTGAGTGAATGTAAGTGCCATTGACGGTTATCTTTTCTTTGTGTGAAGCCTGTGGAATTAAAAGCCGGTTCATAAGATCAGCTGTGTCTTTTTGATGGCTCCGCCCACTGCAGGCAGGAAGTGCTTTGAGATATTCTGACACAGTTTTGCATCTCAGACTTTTCTAGCTCCATTCAACCTGCTTTCAGCACCTCTACCTCAAAAATGGTGTTTTCTTGTCCTGTGTACTGCAGCCGGGTCCACATTACCGGTCTGTAGTTGTCAGAGTTGCTTAGTTTTCTCAAAAAACTTCACCTATTAGTAAAGTTCATAAAGGGTTTAGGAATTTTTTTTTTTAGGAGAAAGCTTCAGACTTGTTGATGGAGTTCTGTGTCGGCCCAACAGCATCCAACAAGGTGGTGGGCCTGGTGTCAAATTACAAGCTTTTAATATTGAGTGGTAGCAGAGCAGAAGTTGAAATACGGGTTTTTGGTGTCTGCATGAAGATCCATTGGTCCTCTCTCTTAATTCAACCCAGTGATGCAGGGAACCTGAGCAGATCCCTGTTTACACGGGGTGAAAGGGAAAATGTTAACAAAATTAAATAGGAGCATTTCACAATCGGTTATTTTGAAGTGTGTTCACATTGTGGTATTTCTAGCGTAGCCAAAGATGCAACCTTGCAAGTTGTTTGGCTGACAGATTAATCTCTGGCATCTGTGCTTGTCAGCTGCACAAGTGGCAGCTTACACTTTCCCTTCTGATGCTCAAGTTGTAAACAGTTTTCAGAGATCTCGATTATCTTCATCTCCGCTGTGTCGCCTGTTGCACATCTTCTTATCTCGGTTTTCATGGAACTCGCTTGGTAGGTTCCCTGCAGGTTAACAGGTGGAGTCGTGTAGGTAAAGAGAACATTGATTGCTCAAAGTACAGGACAGGCACGGTGTTTACCTTTGGACGTGATGTGACATATTTGGTCTGAGCCATAAATAGTAAGCCTGTCTGCACGGTTTTCCCGGCTGAGGCCAAAAGTGGAACCACGAGTCGGTTCAAAGACAAACGGCACCAAATAGCTCACTCCGATTCCCCCCGAGGGTCACTCCAGCAGCTGATTTACGTTCCTGCTACGTGTACTGGACACAGCCAATCACTGCGATAATAAAGGGAAGTTGTGTCTGAAAATGCACCCAGACATGACTGGAATAGAGAAGCCACTGTTGCCAGGCACCCAGAATAGTATCTCCTAGCAACAGCACCAGCTGCTTGGAGTGTACGCCTGTCCTCGGCATGCTGCTGGCTGCTGCCTCGGGAGGGCGCGGAGCACTCGGGAGGAAGCTTCCTCCGTCTCACAGCACAACAGAGCCAGGCTGTGACTGAAGCGGGCGCAGATTCACAGGCGCCCGCTGCGTCACCTGGTCCACAAATGAAAGTCACGATCGCACACGGCGGCGGAGAGGATTAATGGAAAGTGTCCTGTCTGACGACTGCTTTTTATCAGGATGTCAGACTGAGATTACGGAGACTGGCGCCCCTATTCAATCACGTGTCTGCTGCAGTCTGACCTTCACTGTCACTGTCGCACCTTCGTCCCTGCAGCTGTGCCATTTTTGTACAATAATGCACGGCCGCGGCGACGAGAGGTGCTGCTCCCGCATCCCTGTTCGCCCGGACCGAAATAATGTGTCTGCTAATAGACAGGACATCTGTAAGACAATCACTGCCCCTACACAGAGGACACTCCGAGGTCACCGCTCTGCACAATAACATGCATTTGCAAACGGGAGCATTGAAATGACTTTTACAGCTCACTGGGTCATAACTGCTATCGTTTTAACAGAGTTGTCGGGTTCGGCTCAGCTGAGGTTGTTTGATTTGAGCTGCATTCCGAAGTTTATTGTCGCACTAAACGCCTTCACTTATCAGTGTGTGTAGATTTGAAAAGAAAGCTCATAAAAACCTCCAGATACGAACAGTGGTTGTTGTGTTCACAGGGCTGATGGGGAAGATCCTCAACTCCATATCAGAGGCCGGATTTCAAATCTCAGCTCTACAGATGGTAAAGATTTTCTTTTTTTTTGGTGTATTGTTACAGTTAGTTGTTTTTTTTTCCTGTTTTAAATCGTGACATATCTCAGCAGTAATACTGATGCACACACACGCACACTGCCAGTCTGACTCATGAGGTGACCAATTTTCCACCGCTTCCTTGCTTCATGTCAAGGTACTTGAATCAAAAGTGGAATAAAAGCTTTTCAAGAGGCAGCGAGCAGCTTCCAGCCCCCGTCCAACCAAAAGACCCTCATCTAGCAGTCGTAGTCGTTTTATTTTAGGTGAAAATAAAAACACTTTTCACTGAATTTGATGTGAATTAGTCATCAGCAATACTGGTAAACACTAGTAACTTTTTATGGGGTTAAAAAATGGTCAATTAAATAATCATTCTGTCTTGTATAAGCTCTACACCTACAATGAGGAGAGGAGTCTCATACGTGCACTTCATTGGCTTCCTGTGATTTTTCCAGGACCTTTTGCAGGACCTAATGTCTGTTAGTTGGTAGTGTTCAGTCGATGGCCGAGTGCACATGCACAAGGCCAGAGACTGAAATGTGATTCAGCGAGATTTCATGGTCGTGTTATCTTTTCACTTCTAGGACTTTCAGATTTTCATTGTCGTCCACTTTGCAGAGTTTCTCAGACAATACCTTCTTGTTCCTCAGTTCAATGTGGAGCCGGCGAACGCTGAAGAATTCTACGAAGTGTACAAGGGCATCGTGCCAGAGTATTCTGTGAGTGTAAACACCACACTGTTGTGCCATCACTGCATCAACGCTACTTTTGATTGTACTAAAACAAATGTGCTGTGTGATAGACAAACTGATGAAAGCCTTTGGACAAGTGACAAAAGATATGACAAGCTCTGTCAGGAGCTCCCTGTTTGAAGTCCACCTATCAGTTTGTTTTGTTATCGGAGTGTCTATTTCAGTCCCACAGTTCCTGATGTATTTTTCCTCTCTCTCCAGAATATGGTGAATGAATTGTCTTCTGGACCGTGCATGGTCCTCGAGATCCACGGCACAGATGTTTCCAAGACGTTCCGAGAATTCTGTGGGCCGTCTGATCCGGTGAGTATTTCCTCACCGTGTGTTTTCGTGGCAGCGGTTGTTGTGAAATGTGGGGCAGGTTTCATCCGGGTGGCCAAACGGCTCTCTGGGTCGGGGAAATGCTTTTCACACACATTTATTACTTCAATATTTTTTTTTTTTATAGAATGACGGCAACACTTATGTTTGTGGTATAAAGTCTGCCCGATGAAGTGGACTTAATGAAGCATAAAATAAACTTTAGAGAGAAATTAGAAGTGTAACAGTTAGTTACTGTTACTATATAAAAACTTATAGGTGAAGCGGTGGCGCGAGCTCAATGTGGTTCTGGCTCTTGGTGTGTTTAGAATATTAATTATTCACCTGCAAATGATTGTCAATCTAAAAAGATCGATGGATGAACAATCTATCCAGTTTACAGAAAATGATCCTCGCTCATGTAACTTACACACCAATGTCAAAATACTACAATATAGTGAATGTTATATGAATGTATTTTGGACAAAATAAGAATCTGCCATGAAGATACACTCCAGTATTTATAACAGAATAAGTAAGCAAACAATTCGAAGTATTGACAGGGCAGCGTTGAAAACCTCTGGCCTTTATACAAGTTTAGATTTCCAAACATTAGACGTTTACCAGTGTGGTTTTTCTGACTGGCATTGATCTGAAGGTGGCGGCTCGTCTTCATCAAGCCTGAGAAACAACGACAAATGTCTTTTTTGTAGTGAGATCATTTCAGCTCTTTGTCTCGTAGTTCTGTAAACGTATGAGCTTCACTAAATCCCGGTTTTCATTCGGTCTAATTTACAGATCACGATTTAATTTTTAACGCCTGTTGCTCAATACTGTTCATCAAGTATTAGACCGTTCAGGAGGTTTGTTTTGCCCCAAGATGAAACACTTGGACTCGTCAATAAACTTTTAGGGTTTCATATGGTTCTGTGAGTAACGATGATGAGTTATAATCAGAAACTAGTTCTGGGTCAAACTTGCAGTTAAAGAAGTTTTATTGTTAATATTCATGTCATGAATCTGAAATATAGTTATCAACAAGAGCAAATGATATAAACAGAAGACCAGTTTTACAGCAGGTGCATTTTGGGATTTTTCATCTTGTGACAGTTCCATAACAAGTAGGAAAGAAATGTATTCTCCTATTATCATCATGGGAAATGCAGTTAATATTTCTATTCTCATGACTATTTGGAATGTGAAGGGAATGTCAATATCACCGTCTTTTCTTGTATAGAGACACCGTGCAGCTCTTCCTTAAGGCGCTCCATTATCATTCGTTGAAATTCAAGGGGAAGACATGAGGGATATGCAGCATGTGTGGACGGTCAAGGTTACGGCAAGTCTTCAGGAAATGGATCTGAGTCCATGTCGAGGTCCCCTGAACTCGTAGAATAACGTCTGTGTGAATACCCTGCATGTGTGTGTGTGTGTGTGTGTGTGTGTGTGCACCTGAGCTGTGGCGCCGGAGCTGCGGGGCTGTGCTCCTGCGTGATGTGAAACCTAATGAAATGACGCTCCGCTCGGTTCCCATAAGAATGAGCGATTACGCACCCGCACCGTTTCCCCCCTCTGAAGATGTGACTCAGCCGTGAGTCTTGTTTTTGTGACGGATCACAGGTTTTTGTGTCTCCCTCTCTTCTGATTTATCACAGTCTGAGTTTAACCATCAAACCGCCAGGCTGCAATCTATC